>JANHAO010023262.1:0-11987 GCA_026873985.1 Saraca asoca
ATTAAGAATTTAAAAGGTGTATACAATTCCCCAACGGGAAAAGGGCAAGATCGAATTCGTTTCCGCTATATAAATTGTTCACCACTTTTTTACATCACCTGTTTGGGACCTACACTATGATAATAAAATTCAATCAATAAAAGAACAATTTTTGTACCATGAATCAACGAATAAATGAACAAAAAAAATCGAGGAAGAAAATTCACAAAATTTGTCATTTGTTTTCAACCTAAATAATAAAACTTAAGATTTGATTTAGAAATGAGATATTTAGTATGCGTTTTGTATTTTATCATAAGAGATATAAGACTTTTAATGAAGCATATATGTGTTCATTAATAGTTCATTAACATTTTCGATTTTATCTAAATTTGAAACAGATATTTTATACAATTTTAAAATAAAGATTTTTGTTGTTACACATTAAAACTTCAGAATATAAAATATGTGTTTTCCTTCTTTTAATTTTCTGTACTTCTCCCTCACAATATCATATGCTACAAACTTGAATTGAGTAAAAGGTTATAGTGTTCTGTTTTACCTTGGTGCTTCAGCATCACATAAAATATTTCTTCTGTTCTCCCCTAGATCCATATATAGGTTTTAATGATTATTTGTTTATGTAAACTGAACTAAGAATAAGAGCAAGATAGTGAGAGGTTTATGTAAATCTCCACTATGAACTGCATTATCATATCAAGCATGTTAATGTGAGAATCAGAAAACCTCACACGCTGAAGCATTCTCTTTTCAACCCTTTAATACATTAATGTACAATTCCTGATTACTATTATCATCACAAAAAAAAACACTTGGGAGGTTGCGAAGTGAAAACCTTTTCAAGATAATGACTACTTTGAATTATTTAGGATAAATTCCCCTTTTATAGGTTATATTCCTCTTTTACCCTGTACAATTTCACTTAATTTTTAATTAGGTTCTTCTAATTTAAAAGTTTTAAATTGAATCCTTATGTTTATTTTTCATTTATAAGTGGATACTTCATGTTATTTGTCTATTAGATTTTGTTAGTAATTGATATATTGGGACAACACACTTTTAATATGGCTTAATGATTATTGATGTAAAACTTTCATACAATTTTTATTTGTATTTAAGTGACAAATAACTTAGACAAAATAAGTTTTAATGTTAACATATTCGTCAAAGTTAAGATACAAAATTTCTTTCTATTTTCATCATAAGTTTTTAGGCCTCATTTGCATCTTCAACTAGGAATGTTCTATATTGTTTTTATGATAAGAAATTTGCCATGAATACATCACAAGTTTCCCTAACCTAAGATAACAATAGTGATAAATTTTGAAACTTTTCAGTTGAAACAAATTGACAGAGAAGGATCATACACGGTGATGGAATGACCTATGCAAGGAATAAAGTCAACAGTACATGACAGAAGTGATCCGACGAGCACACTCTGATCCTTAAGTTAGTTATAAAAGTAGAACTTCAATATGAGTAGTAAAAATGTCCAGAAGAGAGGTACCCGAGGGCTGATATAGTCGTCTATCATGCCATTTGTTGTGCTTATGAGCCATTAGGAAGCATCCACATGTTTGTGATGTACTTGTCACGTCCTGATCTACGGAATGTGATCAGCGTAGAAAGTTATCGTTAGAAAACCCTCTCAAGCCACACAATGCAAAATCATTACTGATTAACCTAACATACCAAAGAACAAATTTACATTGATGCATAAACAAGTATTTGCATATTAAATTCTATCAAAAATCTAGCTGAGTTTCCTTTGTTTTTCGAACATCTAGGCTCAAGGCCTTTATAACATACAAGGACTACATGCCTAACACATCCTGTACAATAACTCAAAATCATAGTGCCTAGAATGCACAAATCTATATCCTGCTGGGCACAAATCAATCAAAATACATGCAAACAACAATTCTACCAACTGCCAAGGCATTCACCATCAATATACCTTTAAGCTTCGTAGAAGGTGATTTACTCGATCAATGAGCAGATCCCGAATTAGGGTGATAAGGAGGGACAGTGGGGGCATCCTTAGGCTTTGAAAAAATATAGAGAAAAATGGAGTAAGTTTTATAGAAACTTAGTGAGTAGATAATCCTGTAGAAAACAAAAAACTTCATTTGTAATTCATATTTGAAATCCAAAGAATAAAATATGTATATAGTCATGAAGATAAGCTTACCTATTCAAAAGTAATAATCTCAAAATAGGTTTAGAAACTTTCATCTATGAAGAAAGTCAAGTAATTAAAATGTGGTATTCAACAGAATAGAATAAGCAACAAAGCGTGATACTATGAAAAATATTCATCATGGCATAAACATAACAGAAATTCAATAAAGCTTTCTAAAATTTATAAATACTTAAGTAGCAAAATGCTCAATAGTTGCTCTTTCTTTCAAATTCAATTGGAATCCAAAGGACAATTCTTAAAGGTAATCGTACTTAATAAAAATCATCATAATCCATCCAACACACCTAAAGAATATTCATATATTTGCATGTTATCATGTCTGCCCCTTATTTGCTCTAGCACATAATCTAATCGCAAGTGTACTTGAAGGTTTCCAATGAATTTCCAATAGATCCAATATTTCAAAACATTAAATCATTCGAAATACATTATGCTACCAGGCCTTACCATAAATAAGAGACATTCCATTCATATCATAATATCAATAATCTAAACATATTGTCAAATATTCTAGGTAGCATAAGCTTCAAAAACGTTAACATTTCCATATCACAATAATATGAAATCCTTGCTTCTGTAAGCAATAATCATTACAAAATGCATAAATATGCTAAATCATTTTCGTATTTATTCATCATATAGTAAAATGAAATCGTTAGTTCTAATAGCGTAAATTAAGGTAAAATACATAATTTCATCATAGTCAATCATTTTCATATATAAATACATACATAACATATAGTCAAACTTTTGAAATAAGTTAACATCATAAATCCCATTATTCTAAAATCGTAATAATCCATATCATAAAATTATTTTGTATTGCAAATGAGATTTATCAAAAGAGCATTATTATCTACTCACCTTAGAAACTCCTTAAATGATCAAATTTTCCCTCAAGAGAATTGATTAATGTCACAAGAATGTTCCTCAAAATGCTAGATCAGCCAACTTGGAAATTTGAGCCAATCTACTTAGTTAGGTATAATTAACATTGAAATCAATACTTGAACTTAAATTTAAAGTCCTTTAACTAAGCACACCTATTATACACTAGCATTAAACTTCAATATCCAAGCTGAAACTTCAAATCAAATAGTAGAACCACCTACTTGGATATTTAGCTGAGACTCAAAAATTTGATGTCGGTGTACTTGGTTCTTCGGTAAGAGTATCAATGAAGCTGATTAACAAGGAAATTTCAACATATATCAACTTTTAAGGGTTAGGGTTTTAGGTAAGATTTTCTTGAAAACTTGATATAGACTTCATATAAAATTAATTTTTTGTTTTAGGAAGACTCACTGGCATCCAAATAGGTTATGGACAGCTTGGTTCAAGTTGGTTCGTCACCAAAAGTCCTACTTGAGCTCGAGCCATAATGCCTTAGGAGGGAAGGAGAAAGGAATTGTTAAGCTGGACCAATGCAACGGAAGCTAAAGGAGTAATAAGAGGAGGAAGGACCACCAGAGCTTGCTAGACAGTGACAAGTAAAAGTACAGAGGTCAGACGCTGGAAAATGCACAATAGCAAGGGAGGTTTTAGGAGAGAGAGAAGTAGCGTGCACAAAGGAGGAAAGCTAGTTTGGGAAGAATAAAACATAAAATAAAATGGGGTAATTTATGGTTTGACCCTATTAACTCAGTAACATCTTCAAAGAGGTCCTCTTAAAAAAGGAAAAATTATGTTACGACCCCAACAAATATTTTTAAAGCTTCACTTTGGTCCCTCTCAAATATATTTTCTATTTCTTTATTTTATTTTCTTATCATTTTCCTTTTTAAGGTATTACAAACTTTCACCCCAACAAAAGAATTCGTACTTGAATTCTAGAAACATAGTAATAAAGATCAAACAAATTATTAAAGTATCTATTAAGAATAAGGGTCCAACTCATAAGAAAGGAAGGTCCATACCAACAAGTCACTTAAACAAATAAGGGCATTTATCCATCTGAGAGACTTAGGCTCCCAGGTTATCTCCTTTTTCCCAAGGTTCTCCCATGGGACCTTCATCAATGGATATTCCTTAGAGCAAAGCTTTCTTATTTAATGATCAACTATAGCCACTGGATGCATGGCTATCCAACTCAAATGAAATTTGAGGAAGGATGTTAAATGGATCTGAAACATGTTTCTTCAACATACACACATGGAAAGTAGGATGGATGCTTTCCAATTCTGGAAGTAGATTCAACCTGTATGCCATAGCACCAATCTTTTTCTTTAATAGGAAATGGGCCTATATATCAGGGACTCAGCTTTCCTTTTTTGCCAAATTTCATTACTCCCTTTATTGGTGATATCTTCAAGAGCACTTGATCATCCACTTGGAACTCTAAGTCCCTTATTCTCTTATTAGTATAGGACTTTTGGTAGCTCTCAACTATTATTAGCTTTTCTCGAATGATTTTGACCTTTTCATGTGCATCTTGTACCAAGTCTAGGCCCAAGAGCTTCACCTCTCTAGTTTGGAACTATCCGATTAGAGATATGCATTTCCTTCCATATAATGCTTTACAAGGAGTCATTTGAATTGTAGAATGGTAGGTGTTATTATAAGCAAATTTGACCAGGGACAAGTATCGCTCCCAACTACCTTTGAATTTTAACACACAAGCCCAAAGCATGTCTTCTAAGACTTTAATGGTCCTTTTAGATTGACCATTAGTTTAGGGTGAAAAGTTATGCTGAAATGAAGCTGTGACCCCAATATCTCTTGAAAAGATCTCTGGAATTGAGTGGTGAATTGAGTACCTCGATCAGATATAATTGACAATAGAACCCTATGTAATGACACAATCTGATCTAGGTATAATTGGATATACTGAAAGGCTGAATAAGTTATTTTCACTGGAAGAAAATGAGCACTCTTGGTCAGACAATCTATATGACCCAAATTGATTTATAGCCTTTTGGAGTCTTTGGTAGTCCAGTAAGAAAATCCATGGTTACTCTTTCCTATTTCCCTTCAAGAATTTCTATGTTCTAGTGCAGGCCTGCGGATCTTTGGTGTTCAGCTTTCACTTGCTAACATGTGAGACATTGGGAAACAAATTTTGCTATATCTCATTTCATTCCTTCCCACCAATAATCTATCTTAAGATCCTAATACATCTTATTGCTACCAAGGTGCATGACATAAGAAGATGAATGAGCCATATGTATGAGTCATTATCACAGATTAGAAACTTTTGGCACCCACACGCGACCATGAAAAATTAAGGCTCCTCTATTGTCTCTTGCTAAACTAGCATTTGGTTCTTTCTTCATTTTGTCCAATATGTTTGTATCTTGAGCCTGCCTAGTCATAATTTGATTAACCAATGGAAACTATACTTGCGCATGAGCTATGAATATTCTAGGTTCTACTATTGCAATTGAGTTCCACCAGCTTCTATCTCATGTATCTCCCAAATGATCGATCTCCTAAGAACCTTAATGTGAGCAAGGCTTCCCACAAATTTCCTATTCAAAGTATCGGCTACCACATTGGCCTTTCTTGGATGATACAAAATAGAGTAGTCATATTCTTTCACCAATTCCATCTAGTGGCATTGCCTCAAGTTTAGATCTTTTTGCTCAAAGATGTATTTTAAGCAATTGTGATTGGTATAAATGTCACATTTGTCTCCATATAGATAATGACACCAAACCTTCAACACAAATACCACTATAGGCATCTCTAGATCATAAGTAGGATAATTTTATTCATACTTCTTGAGTTGCCTTGATGTATAGGCTATGACTTTGCCTTGTTATATCAAAACACACCCAAGACCAATTCTAGAGGCACCACAATAAATGGTATAGTTTCCACCACTGGTGGGTAAGGCCAGTGCCGATGCTATGGTCAAGCACTCCATAAGTTGTTTGAAGCTCGCTTCACATGAATTAGACCATACAAATTTAATATGCTTTTGAGTCAACTTAGTTAATGGAATTGAAATACGAGAGAAATATTTCAAAAAGTGATGATAATACTCATCTAAACCCAAGAAGCTACATATCTTAGTCATTGAAGTGGGTCTAGGCTAGTTTTGAACCACTTCTACCTTCCTAGGATCTACATTGATACCTTCTTTCAAAACCACGTGTCCCAGAAAAGCTACACTAGTTAACTAGAATTCACATTTCAAAAATTTAGCATAGAGTTGATGCTCTCTAAGAGTCTGCAACACTATTTTGAAGTATTGATCATGAGTCTGGTTATCAATGGAATACACTTGGATGTCAATAATAAATATGATCACAAATTGATCCAAGAAGGGTTTAAAGATCCTATTCATTAAGTCCAAAAAAGCTATAGGAGCATTTGTTACTTCAAACATCACTAAGAATTCATAGTGACCGTACTATGTTCGAAAAGCAATTTTTGGGATATCATCCCTTCGGATTCACAGCTGGTGGTAGCCTGATGGCAAGTTAATCTTAGAAAAGTATTGAGCACCCTAGTGTTGATCAAACAAATTATCAATTCTAGGCAGTGGATACTTGTTCCTCACTATGACTTTGTTCAACTGCCTATAATCAATGCATAATCTCAAGGTTCCATCCTTTTTCTTTACAAATAATAAGAGGGCTCCCTAAGGTGAAGTATTGGGTTGGATAAAACCTTTATCTGCCAAATTCTATAATTGCACCTTCAACTTTTTAAACTTAGTTGATGCCATGTGATAATGTGGAATGGAGATGGGATCAGTTTCAAGAACAACATCAATACAAAATTCAATTTCTCATTTTATAGCATTCTAAGTAGTTTTTCTAGAAAGAAATCTAGGAACTCTTAAACCACTGGAACGTTTTCTACCTTCTGTTCCATTGGTTCTGTATCCTGAATGAATGCCAAGTAAGCCTCACATCCCTTTCTAATTATCTTACTTGCATGCAAGGAAGAAATTAGATTGATAGGAACATCACCCCTATCTCCTTGAAGTATAAGAACCTCTCTATCTGGGACATAAAAGCTGACTAGTTTGTTATGACAATTAACACAAGTATAATGTGCTGATAACTAATTTATGCCTAAGATAACATCAAAATCAACCATATCTAGCATAATCAAGTTGGCAGGAAAAACAGTTCCACACACATTGATTTCACAAGAGGAAATCATTTCACAAGCTATCAAGGTCTAACCCAGGGGAGTAGAAAGCAACAACTGTGATTCTAGAAGGAGTTGGGATCTAACAAGTTGCATAGCCAAATAAGGGGATACAAATGAATGGGTTGCACCCAAATCAAACAATACATATGCTGAAATAGAGTCAACTGTTAAGCTACCTGTTACCACAGCATCAGAATCCTAAGCATCCTGCTTCGTCAAGGTGTATACTTTTGTAGCAACTCCATGTCCACTACCATAGCTTCTACTTGTCAAACTTCTACCTCCCCCTTTTTCAACAGAATCAAATACTAGAGGCCTCATGGGTGGCACAAATCAAGATGGGACATTCCCTAAAGTACCCATAACTCTGATGCCACTAGGCAGAGTAGAAGAATAGAGGCAGCCTCTCACCAAGTGGCCTACTTGACCACATCTATAACAAGTTCTAACTCCTCACCTACAAATCCTTGAATGAATTTTCCCATAGATTTGGCATGTCTTTGGCGCCTTGAATCTAACTAAAGTAGGATGGCTTGAACTGGATCCTCTAAAAGGGCGATAATTGAAAGTAGCAGCACCTATGGGCCTTCTACTCTGAGTACCTGCACCTGAATACTGTGAGGATATGGGTACTTCAAGCCTCCAAGAGGAAGGCACACTAAAAATTGTAGATGTCTATCTTCTGAAATCTTGCTAGTGCCCTAAGATCTGGATCTCTTTCTTGAACTACCTAAGGCTTCTCTTGTCCCTTTCTTCTCCATAAATCTTACTCCCAATCTTATTGCTTAATTGTATACCTATTCATATGTAATACCCTCAGTGACTTTATGACATTAAAATAATGATCATTAAGGCAGCTAACTAATTTTCTAGCCTTGTCCATTTTTGTAGGGATCATATGTCTAGAAATTGGGAAAGATGGAGGAACTGAATGTTATATTCAGAAATTGTTAGTTCCCTCTATTTTAGATTGTGAAATTTTGCAGTTTAGCATAACGTTGTCCTTTTGGGAAGAACTACTATAGGAAGGCTATATGAAACATTTTCCAAGTATTCGCCCTGTCTCTTATGGACCCATAACTTTCTAAGCTTTGATACTAGTCAGCTAAGAATCCATTTAGTTGGAATTCAATTAGTTTTATAGATACATCTTCTAGATACTCCAGAATTTGTCACAAACACTCAATTTGATTCAAGAATTCAAAAGGATCCTCTATTGATTCGATACTAGAATATCTATGAGGCCTAAGCTTTTGGAATTCTCTTAAATAATTTTGAAAATCCATGGTAGCTGCCACTGTAGGAGGTGGAAGAGGTAGAGGCATTTGATTTTTTGGCCTCTTTTGTTGTCTTCGTATTTTTTGATGAGCCAGTTTATCCACAAATTCACTTATAACTCTCTATAAATTTGATGCCCATGCTGGGGCATCTGAAGTAGATGGGTTAGTTACAGCTCAAGAAGTACAAGGAACCTCTGGTTCAAGTTGGAAAATTTCTAATTGCACTTCTTGTGCAACCCTACCTCAGCCTCTAGCATGGCCTTAGGCCCTAGGTCTACCCCAGCCTCAAGGTAATGGTTGGGAAGAAAATGGTTTATGGGATGCTCTTTCAGATGCTTCCTTTGACCGATGTCCATGGTGAGCCAAAGATCGAATTATAGGTGGCATTTTCCTATTATCAAATAAAAAGGTTTGTTTAGGCAAGATTCAAATACACTTATACATGTAGGATTGAATGATTTGAGTAATGCAAAAAGTTTTAGCATATTCATGGTGTGGGCATTAATATATCCTTATTCATGTGTCATACTCCTGGGCACACTAACATAAACTCGGTATGCCTATCACAATTTGGTAGTTGGAGAGCCCTAATCATACACCTAAACCCTAGGCCATTTTCTAATACCAACTTTGTCACACCTTGATTCATGGAACATGACCAACATAGAAGGCCACTATTAGGAAACCCCCTACAAGCCTCATAATGCAAAACCATTACTGATAAACCTAACATTCCAAAGAACAAATTTACATTGATGCAAAAATAAGTATTTACATATCAAATTCTACCAAAAATCTGATAGAGTTTCTTTTATTTTTGGGACACCTGGGCTCAAGGCCTTTACAACAGACAAAGGCTACACACCCAACACATCTTTTACAATAACTCAAAATCACAATGGTCCATAGTACACAAATCCATATCTTGTTAGGCATTCATCAATCAAAATACATGCAAACAATAATTCTATCAATTGCCAAGGTTTTCACCATCAATATACCTTTAAACTATACAGAAGGTGATCTACTCGATCAGTGAGTAGATCCCAAAGTAGGGTGATGAGGAGGGACAATGGGGGGTGAGTTTTCTAGAAACTCAATGAGCAAATAATCCCATAGAAAACCAAAACTTCATTTATAATTCATATTTGAAATCTAAAGAATAAAATATGTATAAAGTCGTAAAGATAAGCTTACTCATTTGAAAGTCATAATCTCAAAATAGGTTTGGAAACTTTCATCCATCAAGAATGTTAAGTAAATAAAATATGGTGTTTAATAGAATAAAATGAGAAACAAAGCATGATACTATGAAAAATATGATAGGTTTGCTTGGCCAAGATCAAAACAAGGAGGCCAAAAATTTCAAAAAATTTTCTCCTCTTGGCCGAACAAACCTCCTAAGAATCCATTGGTGTGAGGTCTCAAAATAGCTCAGATAAAATCTAGAGCAAAGGAAAAGCTAAACTAACCTTTAATTCCAACTTAAGCACAGTGGAAGAAGATAGATTTCCTGTCACCACAACAATCCATGTGTCCTGCCTCTACCAGTGATCCATGCCAGCAAACTCCTCCAAATGGCTCAAGAACTCCTTACCAAGTGCTCGCTTGCATAAGAGCTCAGATGGGATGAAGATTGGTACCAAAATCTGAAACTTTTCCAACTAGTATTCTTTCCTTTCCCTTTCGATTTTCTTGCCTAAAAAATTGCTCATCACTTTCCTAAAATGTTGTCCAAATAAAAGGGGAAAAGGGAGAAGCTAAAACGGTGTCATTTTGGCCACTCCCTTAAAGGCCAAAATGACGTCGTTTAGGGGCTTTAGAAAATATTTTCCATTATTTACAAAACAGCCCTCAAAGTTTCAATAAACTTTATTTCAGCCCCAAGCAATTTTACCAAATTGTAATTTAGTCCCTAGACAAAAAATATATCAAAATCTTGGCCATATCATTTCTTGTTATACGTGTGACCCAATAGGCCCCTGATATGTTGACAAAAGTCAAAAATGCCCTTCAAACCATTTGAAGGCATATTAATTTCTTCAAATTAATCAATTCAACTTTAAGCTATAAGCAAACTCTAGCAAGTCATTATAGCTACCCAATTTCAGTAGGAGTCTTCAAGGTGATAAGCCTATCTGTGAATGATCTTAAAGTTTATAACACAATGTGCATGATACAATCTCTTTATTACCATATTCAAATTAGTCAAAGGTAGGGATGACAGTTAACCTTTATAACTAATCATCTTTTCTCAACATCATGAATTATTTGACTTAACTAAATTTGAGCACCCAAATCCAATTAAAGTCTCGCGAGCACTCAAATCTCATTTGAGTCTCAATTCAACCATGTACAAGGATTCCCAATCAAACTATTTCGTTGAGTGGCCGATCAGATATCACCCAAATGAGTAGTAATGAATCCCATCTTGATTAGGCAATACCTAACTGCACTTTCAAAAATACCCAATACAAGCCTTTATAGTTTCTCATAGTTAGAGTCACGTTTGACTTGGTCAAAGTATAACCTTTCATGCAAAAGATATCCCACAATCTCAAGTCAAAGGATCAATCATGCGATCACTACTGAAGATTAACTAATGACATAGCTCCATACAGTATCTCCATATAGGTTAGACAAGATCGCGATTAGTAGTCACGTTTCTCCAAACTAACTGAGCCGTGTCTACGTGTGTACGCAAATGCAACTCACTTACATCTCAGCCTGTGAGGTCAGCTGCTCATCAAATGAGAAATACCATATCGTCTAATCTTAATAGATCTTAATAATGGCCAGTTATTTGATCTTAACTAGTGTCATTTTGGTGCATAAGTTAACCATTAATAATCACCCTCACAATCCCATAACCCTTTATAGGATTGATTAAATGAACTTTTCACCACGGACTTTATCTTGATTATGTAATGAACATGATATGCAATGCAAGATGAATATACAACCTTTAATACCCAAATCCATAGAAAGTATAGTCATAGATACAACAGAGCTCAATCAAATTGACTCTGGGACACCTATTTTAGACTAACAATCTCCCACTTGACCTAGAGCCAATTTGCCATATGGCATAAGCCTAATGACAATGCATATTTCTCAAACTTCTTTTGAGCTAATATACTGGTCAATGGATCTAATCCAGTGTGGGTATGGGTGCTCTCTCAATACTAATATCACCTTGATCTAGAATTTTTCTAATCAAATGATAAAGTCATAGTACATATTTAGATCACTAGTGAAATTATGGTTCCCAAACATATGCAACAGCTCCATTGTTACCACATAATAATGTTATAGGACAATCCTGAGATGGAACCAATTTGAGCTGAAACAAATTTCTTGATCCAACTTTGCTACATCCAATGCAACAATGTACTTGA
>JANHAO010023263.1:0-11970 GCA_026873985.1 Saraca asoca
ATCCGTGGGAAAATCCGTTGGAGTATTCCAACGGATAAAATCCGTTGGAAAATTCCGTTGGAATACCGCATTTTTCTTGTAGTGAAAGTCGTCCTCCAATAACGCATTACTAGCTTTAAAGTCTCGGTGATTTACTCGAGGATTAGAATCCTCATGAAGATAGGCCAACCCTCCGGCAGCTCCAAGGGCGATTTTCATCTGTGCTTCCCAGTCAAGAGGTCCCTGGTAGTGAGAAGAGCTTTGGTCAAAATGCCCTGGTAGTTGTGGAAGCTTAGTTAAGGCAATGAAATAAAAACTGAAGGGGTGCCATGTCCAGAGATGATGTAGGCACCATACCATGTAAATGTGACTCCACATTGCGGTTGCAAACAAGCTCATATACCAAGCAACACTGGCGCCCTTCAATACATAAATGTAACATGCCACATACTCTACTTCCACAGGAGAGATTAGCTATAAGTAACTGCTTGATACTTTTCTACAATACAACTCTTCCTGTCATCATAAAAATTAGGAATGACAACGGGTCGAATTTGAGTGGGTATGTCAATATTCATATCCGTATTCACCAAAAAATTTTATACCCATATCCTATCCGTACCCGCGAACATTATAACGAGTTTGGATATGGGTTTGTACGGTATGGGTATACCCACTAGAACTAAAAAAAAAAATTTTAATTATAATTTGATCCCATAAACTTTTTCATCGACTTCAAATAGATTTTTACCAAAAATATAAAATTATATTATGACCCCAACAAAAAATATCAAATTTTCACTTTAGTCCCTCAGCCAATATTTTTATTTTTTTGAAGTATTACATACAATACTCAAAACGATGTCATTTTATTTATATAAAAAATAATTTTTTATTTAAATTGATAAACGAGTATGGGTATAGATGTTTTCTCCTACCCATACCCATTACGGGTATGATTTTCATACCCATACCCGCCTGTGAATATTTTTTCTCATACCCATACTCGCCCATCATGGATGGATATCCACTAGTAAACAGGTACGCAAGTAAAATTGCCATCCCTAATAAAGATGTATCTAGATGTCAGTTTATGATCATTTAAACAACTTGCAAAATCTTGTAACCATGAGATCTCTCAATCTCCTATAGGTCAACATGTAATCCTTTGAAACCTCCAAGTAAATCATTACTCTTTTAGCTACAGTCCAATGCTTTTGACTAGAATCAATCAAGAATCTCCTTAATACACCAACAGCATAAGCTAATATCAGGATATGTACATACTTGAACATATATCAAGTGATCTACAACCAACGCATATGGAACCTTTTACATCTTTCTCTTTCTTCGTCATTTTGAGAATATTGGGACTTTGAAAAGATCTCACCTTTTTTAATAAGTGAAAAACCATCAGAGCACGTGGCTATGTTAAGTTTTTTTAGCACTTTCTTGATGTATGAGTGCTAAGACAAGCCAAGAAGACCTAGAGATCTGTCACGAAGGGTCTCAATACCCAAAACAAATAAGGCTTTCCCCATATCTGTCATTTCAAAGTGCTTGGATAATGTTATATACAAAAAAGGGCCTCGCGAGGATGAGTCCCTGAGCGCGACAAAGACCAAATCTCTTGCTTCAACAGGAAGCATTAAGCAGGCTTTGCTTCGCCCATCAAAGAGCGGCAATAATGAAGTAGTTCTAGCACTAGCCTCGCTTCGCTCGTCGCAGCACAGTGATGTTGCAAGGCAGTTCGGGTACATCCTGTGAAGCAGCCTCCCCTCCAGGGAGTGATCCAGCAAAGAGATCACAAGCTCAGCTTGTCAGATAGCCAGGCACTGCTCGAGCCCGCTATCTCGCTACAATAGCGCCGGCCTGCTTCAGCGATTTCGTGATGCCCCTGAGCTAGGGATTCTCGCCTAGGCGTCTAGTCCTCGTTCGATCCAACAGCGACGCAGCGACGGGCACAGACAGACCTAGTCTACAACTGACAGAAGGGTCCCACCTTCATAGTCTACTTTCTACAGCAACTGGATTGCAGCTCTTTTTTGTTATTTTTTACATTTATTACTTGATGTAATACAACTGTAGCTTGTAATTAATGCATGTAACCCCTCCTTCCTTTATAAATAGGATTGCCTTGTTAGAAGAGGGGAGGCCAATCTTTGTAAGCAGAAACTCTGCCAAGTTACAATACATCAATAAAAAGTTTCGTCATGGATGTAGGGTCCGGTGCCATCAGGATTTAATCGAACCACGTTAAATGTGTCATTGACCTTCATCTTCTTCCTTTTGGTCCATTCTCTTGTGCACTTTAGAAGCAGTATTGGTCCATTGAATCTCTTTTCGTTGGCCGAAGTTTGAGTTCTTTATACGAACCAAATTTTACCATCAATATTTTGGCACCATCTGTGGGGACCATCTGCTCTTTAAAGTCTCCATTGTAGTATAACAATGGCCAGAGGAAGGATGACTCGGAGCTCTATGATTCCAGTTTCTCAGCAGCGTAATGCTACGCCGGAAACGCAAGAGGCATAAACGCCTAACCAGTCTCAGTCGGCACTCGAGAATACAGTCAAAGAATTGGTTGAAACTGTCAAAGTGCTTGCTCAGGCACAAGCACAAAATGCTCAAAGACAAGAAAAAGTCATGGCTCAACTTCAGCAGCTTTGTGAGGAAGCTCAGAGAGAAGTCCGCGACGATCGCGACAGCCAGCGACTGGGGGGCTCGCAACGAGCAGAAAGCTCCGCCCCTCAGCACGAATAACAACGTCCAACAATGGAAGAGGTTCTCCAGAGGCTGAAATAGCTAGAAGAGCACCCGCAGCCTCAAAGCAACTAACCTCGATATAAGGAAACCTCACCATTTTCTGCAGAGATCGAGAAGCAACCTCTCCCGTAAAAACTCAGAGTTCCCGCTATATGACGAGAACAGTGACCCAAGCGATCACCTGGACGCGTTTAATACTCAGATGGACCTCCAGATGATCGAACCCCTGGTGAAGTGCCGTGTCTTTCCCGCCACACTAGGGGCCACACCTCGCGCTTGGCTCAAACGCCTTCCCGCACGTAGCATCGACAGTTGGGAGGATTGCCAGAGGAAATTTGTTGACCAATATTGAGCGATGAAGAAGTAACTCGTGCCTCCTTGCCATCTTGCAATGATTTTCTAGCGCAAGGATGAGTCGCTCAAAGACTACTTGGCTCGATTCAGGCATAAAGCCAACTCCATGAAAAATCCCTCGGAGGAAAGCATTCTGACAGCCATCTCAGTGGTACTTCACAAAGACAACAAACTATATAGAAGCCTCTATAAGTCTCCCACTCGAGATCTTGCTGAATTTTACGACCGGGCAACCAAGTAAATAAGATGGGAAGGAACCTTCGGAATGGAGGAACCAAGACATAAAGTGGGCCATAGTGGTCCCACCGCGAGCCAAAAGAGGAGTAGCGAGAGTCACCATAACCATACTCCTCACCTCGTGAAAAAGGCAAAACCTCAGCAACCCGAGGGCCGCTTCGAAAGCTACAGCATCTTGTCAGACATACAGGACATAATTTTTACCGCAGAAAGGCATAACGAGGACTTCGGAAAGCCTCGACCAACGAGGATACCTGCCAAGTCTAGGGACCAAAATAGATTTTGTGCTTATCATAACGAGGCTGGACACACCACCTCAGAATGTCATGCACTAAAAAATGCCATTGAAGGCCTCATCAGAAGAGGTCGACTACAAGATTACATGGCAAGACCGCCTGGGCAGCGTGCTCAACAGGCTTAGCGAGTTATCACCCAGAAGCCTGAGCCCTCCATCAAAACCATATTCGAATCTTGTAAATTTTCGTTTATTATCAATTGTACCAGCTAACGGCATTTTGAATCAATACAAGTTGCCGATCGGCCAAGCATTATCTAGACAAAGAGTTTTTACTCCTTTGCAATGAATTTCGCTACAGCGAACAATTCTCACCTTGCTACAGCATTTCGCCACAGCGAACGATTCTTACCTCACTACAGCATTATTTCACTACAGCGAATGGTTCTCACCTCTCTACAGCATTACTTTGTAATTTTGTTACGGCAAACGATTTTCACCTTGCTACAGCACTTGTTCGTAAATTTGCTACAGCGAACGGTTCTCACCTCGCTAAAGCATTTCACTACAGCGAACGATTATCAACTCGCTATAGCATTACTCTATAGCATTTCATCGCAGTGAACGATTCTCATCTTGCTACAACATTATTTCACTACAGCGAACGGTTATCACCTCGCTACAACATTATTCTACAGCATTTCGCTACAGTAAACGATTTTCACCTTGCTACAACGCTTGTTCACAAATTCGTTATAGCGAACGGTTCTCACCTTGCTACAGCATTTCACTACAGTGAACGATTATCATCTCACTACAACATTATTCTACAGCATTTCGCTACAGCAAACGGTTTTCACCTTGCTACAGTGCTTGTTCACAAATTCGCTATAGCGAACAGTTCTCACCTTGCTACAGCATTTCACTACGGTGAACGGTTATCACCTCGCTACAACATTATTCTACAGCATTTCGCTACAGCGAACGATTTTCACCTTGCTACAGCACTTGTTTGCAAATTCATTACAACGAATGATTCTCACCTTGCTATAGCATTACTTTGTGACTTTCACACAATCGATCGCCCATAGCTCTCATGCGGTGGATTCTTACATCTCGAACGAGACCTCTCGGGTGCAGTTTGCATACGACCGCTCTCTCACTCACAGTAAGTCAAGTAATCAAGAAAATAAGGCACAATCGATTGGCAAAAAGAGCATTTCATTAAACATCAGAAATTTACACATAGCAATGCGTGAAGCATTCATTACAACATCTGAAAGGAGAAGAACTCATACAGCAAAAAAGACCTCAACAAGCGAGGCGACAATACATTAGGGGAAAAAGACTAAAAGCTCAGTGCTATGATTCCCATAAAAAGTAGCCAAAAAGCCAGTTACTAGTCGATAGGCAAAAGAATAGCAGCCCTATAGTTCCCCCTGCTTATATTCCTCCAGCACATCCTCTTGAGCCAGACACAGGGCAAATTAAAAAGTCACAGAAGCTGGCTGGCCAGGTGGCTGGCCATGTAGCTGCACCATAAGCAATGACCAGAGAAAGTGGCCAGAAGTCACCGTGAGAACTCATAGGAGCCCACTTACTGGATCTCGTGACGAAGCCACGTGCAACAGGCTATCCATACCTCATGGCATTCTGTAATAGGCCATCCATGTCTCACTAAGCTTCATCGGAAGCCAAGACACCAAAACACAGGGGACTCTTCAGTCTCCTCCATTGAGTTTATCTGGGATGAAAGAGGAAACACCCCAGGCTATAAATAGACCTGCTCAACCCTTTGAAGTATCCAGAAGGCACCCAACCTGATCTTCATCCAATGGCCCAGAATGAGCGACAGTGCCATGACAACGACAAATAGGAGAAAGCATGGCCTAATGCAGAATGAAAAGATAGTTGATATGACACTTTGGTCAAGAAAGAACACTGACTGAAGATACGAATCAAGCCTTGAAAACTTACAACTCTCGGTCCATAAAGCAAACTGAGAGTTAGAGAGCTTATGTTATATACAAAAAATGGCCTCGCAAGGACGAGTCCTCAAGCGCGACAAAGACCAAATCTCTCGCTTCAACAGGAAGCATTAAGCAAGCTTCGCTTCACCCATCAGAGAGCGGTAACAATGAAGCAGTTCTAGCACCAGCCTCGCCTCATTCGTCGCAACACAGCGATGCTGCGAGGCGGTTCGGGTACATCCTGTGAAGCAGCCTCCCCTCTGGGGAGCGATCCAACAAAGAGATCACAAGCTTAGCTTGTTAGGCAGCCAGGCACCCCTACTTGAGCCCGTTATCTCACTACAGTAGCGCCGGCCCGCTTCAGTGATTCTGTGATGCCCCTGAGCCAGGGATTTCAGTTCGGGGCGTCTAGTCCTCATTCGATCCAACAGCGATACAGTGACGGGCACAGACAGACCTAGTCTACAGCCGATAGAAGGGTCCCACCTTTACAGTATACTTTCTGCAGCGATCAGATTGTAGCTCATTTTTGTTATCTTTTACATTTATTACTTGATGTAATACAACTATAGCTTGTAATTAATGCATGTAACCCCTCTTTCCTCTATAAATAGGATTTCCTTGTTATAAGAAGGGAGGCCAATCTTTGTAAATAGAAACTCTGCCAAGTTGCAATACATCAATAAAAAGCTCCGCCATGGACATAGGGTCCGGTGTCGTCCGGATTTAGTCGAACCACATTAAACGTGTCGTCACCTTTCATCTTCTTCCTCTGGGCCCATTCTCTTACGCACTTCAACAATAGTATTGGTCCACCGAATCTCTTTACGTTAGCCGAAGTTTGAGTTCTTTATACGAATCAAATTTCACCGTCAACAGATAACATTTGCTTTATCTCAGTCAACATGTTCATATCATTGCTAGCTAAAAGATTATCATCAACATATAGATCCATAATCACAAAATTGGTTGCACTTATCATCATATATATCCATTGGTCTATATTATTCTCCTTAAACCCAGAAGAAGTCACTATTTCATCAAACTTGAGATACTACTGTCTAAACGCTTGCTTTATGCCATATATGGATTTCTAAGTTTAACACAAGATATTCATTACCATTCTCTTGAAAGCTATCTGACTATTTCATGTACATTATTTTTAATAGGTTACCATTTAAAAAAGTTATTTTGATGTCTATCTAATGTAGCTCTAAGTCAAAATAAGCTACCAAGGCCATAATAACTCAGAATAAGTCCTTAGTTGAAATTGGTGAGAAAGCCTCTTTGTAGTCAATACCTTGTTTCTGAGTGTAGCCTTTTACTACCAATCTAACCTTGTACCTCTTAACTTGACCTTGAGCATCTTGCTTGGTTTTAAAAACCCATTTGTATCTAACAGGCTCAAAATTTGCAAGTAACTCAACTAAATCTCATACTTGGTTCTTACTCATGAAGGTTAATTTATCTTCCATTGCACTTATCCATTCTAAGGAGTTGGACGTAGCCTATGAAAAGGTAGTGGGATCAATTTCATCATTTACATCAACTTCATACCCTTATAGATACACCAGATAGTCACAAGGAATTATCGATTTGCAAACTCTATGAGATCTTCTCAGAGAAACCTTATCAACTAATTCATTTGGTTCAATAATTTTCAATCACTAATTGCACAGATCAACTTATGGGTTAATGGAAGATGACTACATTGTTGTGATGCTATTGGAACTATAACATCCTCTTCTATAAAGGTAGTGATGCATGGCACCTGGCTTCCACTATCCAACTCGTCCTCAAAATATATGGCCATATCTGATTCGATGACTCTAGTAAAGTGAGTTGAATAATAGAACATGCTGCTTCTCGAGCCACAATCAATAGCTCATATGGAGTCTTGTGTATCAACGTACTTGAAACTTGATTCAGAATATAAACAGCAATCTTTATAGCATCACCCCATAGAAACTTTGGCAATGAGGAATGTGCAAGCATACATCTATGACAAGCTCCTATTCTTGAAGTGCCTAATCAAGATTGATGATCACTAAATATAACTTTAATGACTCTACCCAGTCCTTGTAATTTGTCTCATTTAATGTCTTTATAGGAGTTAATTGTATAGAAAAAGAAGTTAAGAAAAATTATTAACACATTACTCAACCTTAGTGGGCTTTTAGCTGGGTAAGACTTTGTCTTAGCGAGTTGGAGATCATGCACTGAGACTATCATTAGTTTGTGACCTTGATCTTGTTCAACCAACAAGCTTGGATCCTTAGCGAGTTAGGGACTTCTTGTACAGCGACCTCGCGGTCTACTATGCCCATTTCTTTTATCAGACTCGGCTCCTTCTAGGCTTTTATCAGCCTACTTTGTTGTGCCGGATTCTGCTGATAACATTAATCCCCCAACTCTTAGTTTGCTTCACGGACTGGGAGTTAGACTTTTATTGGAAAAAGTTCATTTTGTTGTGCTATCCCATAACTTTGGTCTTTATCTCGCATTCATTTTCCTTCACGAGGTGCGACCTCGGTGAACTAGGGCCTTATGGGACTCAGAAGGCCGTATGGATAAGTTTCTGTTGTTAGGCCCTTATTCGACCCATTCTTGCTCAAAAATCAAAAGTTATTTTTAATTTCACTTATGGGTAACTGTACAGTTAAAGTCTTTTGAGCTAGTCTGCCTTTTCATTTTTCCAGACAATACGTGTTTTGCAGCCATTGGTGTGCCAACCTCGTTTTCTTTCTAGTCATTAAATGAGAGTAGTTGGGAGTCCTTTCTGGATCCTTCGACAAGATCAGGCTGATTTTATTTAAAGCATAGGGAGTCCTTTTCTTCCTTCAGAGAGTGACTGGATAGAAGTTTCAAATAAGCCTATTGATTTCTTGACATTCCGCCTTCCGGGTGAAGCATGTATAGTCTACTACATAAAAAGCTTCGAGGATAATACTTTATCAGTAATGTGGAGAGATCTCATATGTATCTTGGATTATGTCCTCACGGTTGTGAGGTTTCTCCTTTTCAGCCATTCCGATGGGCCTTTTCTGAACTTCCCGATTTCGGGAGCAAAATTAAGGAGGAGCTTACTGTTGAGGAAGGGGTTGGAAGAAGAAAGTTATGGACTTAAGCGAACTCATGAGTCTCCAATCAGCAAGGGTTCATCTCTTAGTGGTTAGCCCTCTAATTGGTGGGAGCTTTCCCTCTAACAATCTTTCTTTTGGAAGAACTAGCTATAGCTTTCTCTGACCTGTATTTTGACTCTTTCTGATGTAAATGTACCTTGCTAAGGCTTGTTAATGAATAAAATTTCCTTCTTCTTCTTCAAGCATTTGGCTATTCGTCTTGCAATTCTCAGATGATAAATATTAATTCTACACATAAAAATAGCCAATTAGCAATGCTTCTTAGTCGAAAGATAAGTTTGGGCTAAATATATTGAAAGTGAGCAATATATGAGTAGGTCGCATGGCACTAAGGCATCTGGTCGCATGAGAGCTGTGAAATTTTGATAGCATGAGAGCTGTAAAATTTTGATCGCATGAAAGCTATGAAATTTAGGTCGCATGCATATGGTGGCTAAGAAAGTTGCTCGTATGCAGGAGCCTTAAGTTGCACACATACGATGGCTAAGAAAGTTACTCGTATGTATGATAAGATTGCAACGTACGGTGGCTAAGAAAATTGCTCGTATGTGCGGTAAGGTCGCTGCGTGCACAAGGTGGCTAAGAAAGTGGCTCGTATACGCAAGCTAAGGATCACATGCACATAGTGGCTAACAAAGATTCTCGTATGCATGGTAAAATCACTGCGTGCATGTAGTGGCTAAGAAAGTGGCTTGCATGAGCTTTAAGTTACACATATGCGGTGGCTAAGAAAGTTGCTTGTACGTGTGATAAGGTTGCTATGCACACACGGTGGCAAAGAAAGTGGCTTGTATGAGCGAGCTAAAGATCATATGCACACAGTAGCTAAGAAAGTTGCTCATATGCATGGTAAAATCGCAACGTACAGTGGCTAAAAAAGTTGCTCGTACATGCAATAAGGTCGTTGCACGCACAAGATGGCTAAGAAAGTTACTCATATGCATAGTAAAATCATTGTGTGCATGTGGTGGCTAAGAAAATGGCTCGCATGCACAAGCTTTAAGTTGCATACATGCGGTGGCTAAGAAAGTTGCTCGCATATGATAAGATCGCAACATACAGTGGCTAAGAAAGTTACTTGTACATGCGGTAAGGTCGTTGCATGCATACAGTGGCTAAGAAAGTTGCTTGTATACATGAGCTAAATATCACATGCACGCGGTGGCTAAGAAAGTTGCTCGTATGCATGATAAAATCATAATGTATGATGGCTAAGAAAGTTGTTCATATGTGCAGTGAGGTCGCTACGTGCACACAGTGGCTAAGAAAGTGGCACGTATATATGAGTTAAAGATCACATGCACACAGTGGCTAAGAAAGTAGCTTGTATGGATGGTAAAATCACTACGTGCATGTAGTGGCTAAGAAAGTTGCTCGCATGCATAAACTTTAGATCGCATGAGAACTACGAAAACTTGATCGCATGAAAGCTGCGAATACTTAATCGTATGAATGCAATATCAAGAAGTAGGCTATGATAGTGTGATGCCTTACTAGTCATATTAATGTGACGCTCAATCATAACTTGAGACTCAATTTGCAAAGTGTTCACTTCTCAGGATCTTGACACAAAGACAAACATTTTCCAAAATTTTTAGAAGAATCTTCATGAACCAACCTACACGAAATTTAGGCCACTTTCACATATCATATTACAAGTTCAATATATGATTCTCACTATAGCTAGCTGCTCCTGCTCAGGGTCCTACTGAGGCCAGGGAGGCTGCTATGCTGTAGGCCGTAATACGTACTCCCTTAGGCGCCCTTTCTTTATCAAATCCTTAATAGCATCTCTGAGAGCTCGATAATCCAAAGTGTTATCCCCCACTTTGTTGTGATATGTACAAAATTTATTTGTATTTCTGCCTGCACAAGGAGTCCACAAGGGAGCGGGAGTCCCAGAGTCCTCTGTACTCCTTTCTCCTACATAAATCCTATCAGGAGTATCTGATAAGACATTGTAGTGCTTGTGGTGAACCAATTGTTGAGGTCGCTCGGCCTTGGCCCTCTTCGCGAGCTGGGGGTTGGATCCGCCCTTTGAGTCCTCATAACTATTCCTCTTCTTACTTTGGCCTAGGTTGTCTAATTCGGGCTTCTTCGCACTAAATGTCTCCTCCCACCTGATTTGCTTGGAAGCTTGATTGTAGAACTCTCCCAAATCTGCTACTGGGGATTTGTATATGTTAGGTTTGCCCAGTCCAAGGTGGCCAAAATTTCAAATTTTTTTCAAGAAGAACATGGCTTGGCCGAACAAACTCAAGGAGGATCTCGTTGGATTGAGGCTTCAATGTATCAAATACATCAAATTAAGAGTAAAAGGAAGCAATACTAACCTTTAATCTAACTTGAAACATAGCGGATGAGATGAATCTTCCAGTCACCAAGCAACACACATGTCCTACCTCTACTAGAGATCCATGCCGGAGAACACCTCTAATGGCCTCTACAGCTCCTCATCTTGTGCTAGCAAGCTTGTGGGAGTTGGATGGACCAAGAAATGGCCAAGAACCATCAGAACACCTTCTGGCTCTCCTTTCCCTTTCGGTTCGGTCATGGCCAAAACACATGGAGAACCATTCTCCACTTTGCCAAAACTCTTTCAGCAAATCAAAGGAAAGGAGATGAGTACACATCGAAACACTTTCAGATTTCCTCCTCTTCCTCCAGTTCGGCCTTTATTGAACACAGCCAAGGAAGACTCAACTCCTCATCTCGGCCTTTTTCTCCATCTTGCATGGTCGAACCATTCAGCCAAAGGGAATGAAGAAGAGAAGCTGAACGACGTTGTTTTGGCCAACCTCTTTAGGCCAAAACGGCATCGTTTCAGGCTGTAGGAAAACACTTTTCCAAAATTGCAAAACAGCCTATGTAGTTTCCATAAACTACATTTCGACCCCAGTAATTTCACCAAATTATATTTTGGTCCCTGGACATCAAACATATCCAAACTTTGGCCATATCGTTCTCCGTTATGCGTGTGACCCAATAAGCCCCCAAAATATTGGCAAAAGTCCAAAATTCCCTTCAAACTATTTGAAGGCATATAAAATTAATCCAATTAATTTTATGATCAATTTCTCCAAAATTAATCATCCATGAACTTTAAGCTATAAGCGGACTCTAGTAAGCCATTATAGCTACCCAATTTTTGACGGGGTCAACAGTGGTGACAAGCCTGTCTGTGGCTGATTTTAGTGTATGTTACACCATGCATGATACAATCCCTTCATTACCTATATCCGGATTAGTCAAAGGTATGGATGACAGTCAACCTCTATAACTAATC
>JANHAO010023264.1:0-11950 GCA_026873985.1 Saraca asoca
TAAACATTTCTTATATATATTATTTAAATAGTTTATAAAAATATCTCATATATATTATTTAAACATATAAAATTTGTTACTAATTAAAAACAACAGAAAAAGAATTTTTATTTTATTACAACCAAAGAAGTTTTTTGTTTTTTTGTTTTTAAAACTGTTTTCTGAAGCATTTTTTCCAAACAAGTTTTTTACTCTTTTATTTTTAAAAAACTGTTCTCAAAATTTTACATCCAAATGAGTTTTTTGTTCTTTTGTTCTAACAAAAAAGTTTTTAAGAACTATTTTTAAAAATAATAAAACAAAGACACTCGAAAATACTTCCAAACAAGCCCTATAATTCCATCATTTAAATTTGTATAAAAAAATTTAAAATTTTTCTCATTTTTATATAAAAATTACTATTATTTATAAAATATTATAAAAATAAAATGAAAAATTTTTTGTCATCAAATAAAAAGTCAAACAAATTGATTGTCTAAATTTGTGTCGTATGACAAAAAAAAAAAAGCAACTTTGTACAGTAGAATTCTCCAAATTAAATAACAAAAGTTATTATCTATAACTTTCTAAAATTAAATTATTTTTAAAAGCTAATTGGAAGTATATTTTTCTGGTGATGTGATTGCAGTGGGGAGCAACAACAAGAGAATTCATATTGTTTGTAGTAAATCAATCATACATAACGAGAATGACTTAGTTACACCCAGTATACTCATATTGTTTGTAGTAAATCAATCATAAAAAAAAACATATTATTAAACAAAGTTAAGAAAATTCATAATGTGCCAATCACAAATGGTATATCCATTTTTTGTTTGACTTAATATACACAATTCAAATGTAACTAAGGATTCATTTGTTTCATTAATAGATATTTTTTGTAAGAAAATTTTATTTATTTATATATAAATAAAGAACATTCATATAATTTGTATATCACTCTATTAACAAAATAATACATGATAGTAGAGGAAAATAACGTCTTTTTTAAAATTGTAGTGTCAGGTCCTATAGAGTGGCTAAAGATTGCGGAATCTAAACGGATCTTGTCCTTTTCTCACTGGAGAATTTGTATATGTATTTGTTTTATTTTGATTCAATATTCAAATTACAAATATGATTATGATTAGTAGGATTAAATGTAAAATAACAAAAAATAACAATTGAACAGTAAGAATAAAAATCAGTAGACATAAATTTTTAAAGTGATTCAACTTGAATTGAAACTGTAATTTAAATCTATTTCGCTTGATCTTTCTTAACCAAAAAACCTCTTGAATTAAAAATAAAAGCTATCAAGATTTACTAGGCTCCTGAAATGCCAATTTACAACAAATACATAAGAATTTGACAGGTTTCTTACTAATCTAAAAGAACTGAGACAGGCTCTTCTAAACCTAAATAAAAATACAAGATTAACAGGTTCTTACTAATGTATACAAGATTTCTAAATCCCTAGAAATCTTAAAAACAAAAAAACAATAATAGAAAAGAAGTAGGTAATATAATACCAGTGTTTGAGATGAAAATTTCAAACTATCTAAGATAAACTCAGCTGATCTTTAATCCAGATATTTGATAGAATCTTAGAAATTAGATGAGGCAGACAAAAAATCGTGTTTAGCTCTTTTTCAAATGTTTTTGAACTTGAATAGATGAAGAATAATGAAAAAAAAAAACGATAAAAGATTGTTTAAATAGTGAAAGAAGTTAGGTTGTTGCAATTGCTGTAACCGCCTATAATAAAATAATTAACTTTTTGTTATTGAATCGATTGTAACATCAATTACAATCTATTATAACTAATTAATTAATGTGTTAATCAAAGTGTAATCTATTATTTACAGACTTCACATCGATTATCGCATTGAAGTAAATATTTATCCTAACTTTCGATAAAAAAATTTTTGAAAATTGTTCTTCATCAAATCGATGTGATCATCGATGTGTACAAATTTTAAAAGTATAAATCGATGTATAAAGTAAAAAAAAGAGTTTTATAAAATTTTGTTTTCTAAAAATAGTTTTTCTACATCATTATTTAGTTAAAATGTTTGGATCAAAAATCAATTGAGTTCATTTACAAGAGATCTTATAAAAATAAATCCTAAAATTAATCTTGAATATCTCTTGAATCATAATCGCACACCTTTGAAACCTAAAAAACAAATTAAAAAAGAGTAATAAAACATAATATCAAATAGTATGAAAAATTAATTGAAATTATTTTTTAACATCAAAACTAAGAAAGGATAACCTAGACTAGTAATCTCATTAGCTAAGAACTAACAATCTCTCAATAAGACTAACAATCTCCTCCTTTTTTTATGTTGACAAACAATTTTAGATTTATTTTAAAGTAAAAAAAAAAATTCTCTAAGAAAAATTTCTCTGGCTTGAAAAATTTTTAAAAGAAATTTCTCCCCATTTTTAATTGAAAATAATATTTCATAAAAAAAATTAGTTTGAACTAAAATCTAAAATTTTTGAAAAGTTTAAAAATTTTTGAACTATTTGAAAATTTCATATTTCTCCCTTTTGACACATCAAAAAGTAATAAAACATGTACCAAAATTTTAAAAAAATTAGAAAGTATTAATCAGAATGTGACCATAGAATAAAAAATTAACTGGAATCAACATAAGATCTAAAGCATACAATATCCAGAAATATCATCACAATTTAAGTGCAGCATTCAATCAAAATTATGCATAACAGTATCAAAATATTTAGAAAATATTAGAATATCCAAAATACACTACATATTAAAACATAGTCTCAACAACAATAATAACAAAGGGGATAACAGGGTTTAAGGGAATGAAACTCAAATACAGATAAAACTACTCAGGAGGTGATTCATTTAACTTTTGCATCTCAGCCTCTTCATCTTGCTGTTGTAGTCTCATTCTGATTTTCGCAACTTGATTATTGAGTGAATTATGTCTTTTATTCATCTCTTTTTCAATTTTGTCAACTTTTTCTTCTAACAGCGACATTCTTTCTTCCATTATGTTGAACCATGCATCTTGACACTCAATTATTTTATTAGTTTGTTCCATCACGTGTTTGTGCATACGTTCAATCAATGTAGTTAATCTAGCATCAACTTCAGTGGTGAGTGCTTCTTGTGTTGATGTTTAACTAAAAGGTTGAGAGGGGAGAGATGTTTTACTGACCTATTTTTCTTGATTATTTTCTTTAAAACTCATTTTGTGGAAATGTGAAGTAGTGATCATTGTCATTAAGTTTGGGCGTAAAGCAAAAAATTCATTTGAAATTTTTATTTTTGCTTTTATGAAAAATGGGGTCAAGATCATTCTGTATGGAAGATATCCAATATCTGTTCTTCTAAAATAGTTACTCATATATTTCAAAATGAAGTATGAAAAATTGAAATCAATTTGATTTTTGATAATCCACATTAAAAATAGACCATCTTCCATTATTTGAGTAAAATTGGTGACCCTTGGCAAAATAACTTTGCACAAAGCATAGTATAAGATCCTATCTTCAAGAGACAGGCCAGTTATTAGCAATCTTACACTGCCATCTTTTGAGGTAGAGTAGGGAAACATCATTTTAACTATCAGTTCCTTATTATATTCATTGAAGGATCATGCAGTAAGGTTAGGCATAGAGTTTTCCATTTCAAATTCATTTGCAAACATCTCAGAATCAATGACAATGTGCTTCTACATCACATAACATGACAATTTGCCATTGGCATCTAGTAAGTTAGCATAGAATATCTTTACAAGCCTAGGGTAGGCTGTATCTTTGAAAATCAGAAACTTTTCAAGCTTATACTTAGCAAATAACTCAAGCAAATGGGTTGTCTTAAATAGTTGGTCATTAAAACATTTTAAGGGTTCAACTTTTTTATTCTCAGAGGCAAGGTAAGAAGGATACTTGTTTTGGGACATGAAGAATGATTCTTCTTCATCTGATTGAGTAGGTCTGAGTGGGGATTTGTCCTTGTGCCTTGCTGGGATCTTGATGCACTCAGCCATTGTTGATGAGATGATTGAAAGTAGTAATTTTTTGATACTTAGGGCTTTGGGTTGATTTTGGGTGTTTTGATTTTGGGAGGTTTTAAGAGAAATTAATCAGTCAAAGTGAAGGAGAATGGTGTTTTTGACATTTCTATTGAAAAAATTTAATAGAAATTAGTTTGAAAATGAGGTTTTTTTTTTAGATTTTGGAGAGGAAGTGCTGAGAGAAAAACGTAACAGGGGTTTGAGGTTATTGTAGCAAATGAGATCGGCTTTGATGTCATTATTTATAGTATGATGCCATGAATCGATGTGTGTATCACAGCAGAGGGCTAAAAATTACTAATGCATCGATTACATTTTGAATTTGTTCTTCAGGTATTCATATGTGCATTGATTAGGACATCAGTGTGTGTATGAGTGTTGTTATTTGCATCAAATTTGTAATCGATGTATCTAGAATTTAAAAAAATATCAAAATTTTTTAGCCTTCCCAAAACTTTGAAAACTAGGTAGAATTGAAGTATACATCAATGCTTGAAATAAAATACAAGTGCATTAATTTTAATATCGGTGTAAAAAGAAAAGTCTGGATAAATGACATCGATTAACAAATCGATTAGTGTATCAACGGTTTCAATTTTCCTAAAAAGTTTTCCTAAAATTTTAATCAAAAGGTATCACACATTACTTAATGTTTCATGCTCTTTCTCTGTTCTTGCAAAACAAATTTAGCAATATATCCAAATCTTAAGTCAATATTTGTAAAATACAAATCAAACACAAGAAATAAGCAAATTTTTAGAAAATTAAAAGGGAGTTTATCACAATACATCTAGTAACTTTTATTTTGTATGATGAGCTACTTTCTCTTTCTGTGTGTATACAATTCTGTTTTGTTTCACTCAAATTTCTCACTGTGCTTCACGTGCTGATATTTTTCCTTCGCTTTTTCATTTTTCTTTGAAGCGACTAATTTCGGTACTCCTTTGTCTATAAATCTGGCTGATGAGTGTTTTCCTTGTTTCTATTGTTTGCTGAAATATAAATTTGCCTATTAAAATGAGTTGGTTCTTGGCATTTGTTTTGCCTTATTTTATTTGCACTCAATTATCTTCTTGTGTGAAGTACCCCAACAATCTTTCACAAATCCTTGACTTGTTATTTTGTTAATAATTTCTATTTTAATTACGTTTATATCATTATAAAATCTATCAAAATTTGTTTAAAAAATCTATCAAAATGAATTTTAACAGTACCTTTTATATAAAAATGAGAAATTTTGTTAAAATTTTTGTATATAACTATGAAGTATATAATTGTAATTTTTTGTGTACTTGTTATATGTAAATTGTCTACAAACTTGTAATATACCCTTTTATTGAGCATTTTATTCTTAGCTTACTCTTATATATACCTTTTTACTGTCATTTCTTGACATAACAAAAACCCAGGTTTTGAAATATACAACTACTTGTCCACTAAAAGGTAGAAGGATCTCCAAAGAAGAGGAACAAAATTAAATCCAACTCATTTGGACTCCAAAGGTAACTTAATATTTGAGTTTGACACAAATTAGGAAAACTTTTGTGAATTACATGAGATTTTTGTTTTGACTAGTTATATATTTGCCTCTATTTTCAATTGTAGTTAGAGTATGGCAATAGCAAATTTCCCTCCTTTGAGGCATTTTGTAATAATATTTTTGCTGACTATAGCCATCGCCCATCTGCAAGTGAAAAGTCAATTTATAGAAGTATCTCTATACGATGAATACAAAGGCATCATCAAAGCAATTTACTTGACTCTATTTGGCTATGAAATGTCATTGGTTGCAGAATTTGGACGGGAAATCATTAACCAATCTCTAATTTCAATCATCAAAGGGTTCAGTCTCTTCTCTGGATATATTCTTGTGGTTCTGCACATGATAATCTTACAACCTCAAATTGGTTGGTTCACACTCAAATTATGGGTCATTTCTTTGATTGGAGCATTGTTGTGGTTGATTCAAGAAATCAAATTAGGTGAAGTTTGTCAATGCCTTGACGACGCATTACAAGGAATCATTGAAAAAATAACAAATTATTGGCAAAAAATTAGTGAAAAGGTTGAAAATTACTTCAACCACAATAACTTGAAACTTCCAATTAGCTCTTAGATATCCTATGTTGATTACATAGTTTGATGGTCTGTAGTCAATCCCAATATGAAAAAAAAAACATGTTAATACATGTCAAATTGTTGCTAGATATCTTATGTTGATTACAATTATAATTTTTATGGAGTTGTAATTGATTTCATATAATGCATGATATGTATGTAAGAATTTTTCATTCATCATATATCTATAGTTAGATACATTATATTTATCAATCAAATTTATGATGTGTTCATATATATCTTGACTTTTAAGTTGTTGCCACTCTCACATTAAGACTCAAAATAACACCCAAAGTTTTGCTGAAAGCATACCAAGTACAAGATTCTTGTATTGTTAAAACGGTATCCATTTTGCTAAAAGGATACAAAACAAAACTCTTTTTAAGGCAAGAAACTAAAAAGGTTAATTATCCTACTATTCTTTATAGGTTTATTAAAATTCTAATTAGATTTATATAGTTTGAAAGTTTTGAATTAGATCATTATAATTAATTTTTTATTGAATATTTTATGCCATTTTCTTATTAAAATTTGTTAGTAATTGACATAGTTGGACAATAGTTTTTTATTGTCGTTTAACGATTATTAATGTATAACTTCCAAGTAATTTCTATTTTTATTTAAGAGACAAATATCTCAAAGAGAATTAGAATATTTATTATTTCAATTTCATTAGAGAGGAATAATAAGCCACTTGTGATTGATATATATTATCTGTGTCCTATTAATGATTTCCCCTTTTTTTTCAATTGGTTTAGTATGCACAATAGATGCATAGTTGAGGGATAACTCAATAACTCTCTCAACTTGATTTCATTTACTCTACTTAGGTGTGAAAAGAGCACTAAAAATAAGTGATAGGATGTAAATAAGAGTATCATTCTTCCAGCGTTACAACACGATTTGCTTTTCCTTTGTCATCCATTCCTTAAATCATGCACATTCCATTTGGATCTTAAGTATTGTTATAGCAAATTTCAACATAAATGAAGCTATTTTGATTTCTTTCACAAACATTCTCTTCATTAAATCTTAGGAAGTTACTGCTTTCTGATTAAAATGACTTACAAAACATGGATACTCAATTACAAAAAAAAAAATCTTTAAAATGAACCTATGTGACTGTGAATGACATAATTTAATCATCCTTGTCTGTCACTCTAAAGTACACATTTATGATACACATGTATTGTTTATACAAAATTATTAATTAAAATTTTGAAAAGCAATGAGAATCCATTAAAACGACGTTAATAAGATCCTTTTTTTTCTTCTTAAGTTTAGAATTTTTTAATGCCATGCTCTAATTGAATAGGTATAGTAACAGGTATAATGCTTTTTTTCAATCTAAGCTGTAAAAGTAGAGTAGGGCATTTCTTTACATAAGCATCATCTTACAAAAGCTTTTAGATTTGAAACAAGAATCTTGAAGAGTTACTTATATATTAGGCAAATTACACATATTTCTTTTAATATTTACTCTTATTCTTCTATTTTCATTAATATACACTCATCTCTTTTATTTTATTTTCATAAAACTATGTCTATTTTTGCTCAAAGCATGCCAACTCCTTTCTATTCATCATAATACACTTGAATTGATGAATGATTTAAATAAAAACTTCAATTAGATCTTTTATTTATATTGAAAGATATAGATGATAAATAAGACTCTAATACCTAATACAATAAGAAATAACTAATTATTAAATAATTTTTTATTTGAAATATATAATTTCTTATTTCATTTACATAATTCTACAATAACTACATTACAAAAGAAAATTCATTGCTGGGCAACAAACTTAAAATCAGTACATATCAAAAGGAAAAAAATTTCTCTCACAATAATTTTATTTACTTATATTTATAGTTATAAAATATTAAAATAACAGAAAATATTAATTTATTTAATGTTATGAATGGGAAGTATAACAAAAAGCAACATCTGTTATTTTATATTAGAAGTTATTTTTCCCAACTATCATAGAATTATGCATTATTTTGCCAATCACGAGATATTAAATTATATGAAAGTTTTTAATTTTTATATAAACAAATGAAATTTTCTTACAGAAAATATCTATTGATAAAACAAATAAATCCCTAGTTACATTTCAGTTACGTATACTAAGTCAATTAAAAAAATAGATATACCATTTGTGATTAGCATATTATGAATTACCTTTACTTTGTTCAATAATATATTTTTTTTTATGATTGATTTACTACAAACAATATAAGTGTACTGAGTGTAACTAAGTCATTCTCTTTATTACCATTTGAACACATGGGCTGCATTATGGCCTCACTGGGTGAATTTGAGGGATAACTCAACAACTCTCTCACATGATTTCATTTGTTCTTCTTACCTATGTGTGGAACTTGTATTTGTTGAACTCTCACACATGTGGGAACAAAGAAAGGATAAAAAGACTGTTACCGAAGAATTCAACACAAATGAAGCTACTTTGGTTTCTTTCTTATCCTCTTTATTAGCTATTAAGAAGTTGTTGCTTCTGATTAAAATGACTTACAAAACAAGCATATTCACTTACGAAAAATCATTAAGACGAACCTATACGACTGTGAGTGGTACAATCATCCTTGTATTTCAATATAATATAAACATTTATGAATATAGATGCATTTTTGAAATCAATAATCTAGTTAAAATTTTGAGAAGGAATGAGAATCCATTAAAACAACATCAATAAGAAATTTATTTTGTTGAAGTACAAGACTTTTTAGACTAGAACAATCTAAAACACTGTTTTAATCTTTCATAAATGTAAGTTTTTTCAATTTAGCATTTATTTAATTTTTATTATCAATTTGATCTCCAAAAGATTCAAAGTTCTTTTGTCTTTCTAACTTTAACATTTGTTAACACAGTGGATTGGCAAATTATGTAAAGAAGTGTCTGAATATAGTGAAGGCAATGTTTAGATAGCCAAGCTTGTTGAGGCACAGCAAAGAAGATAATAATAATAATAATAATAATAATAATAAAAGGGAATCTTAACTATGGTTCTGCAATCTCTCTTTTTTCATGAGTACTGTTTTTAATTTTCTTGCCTTGAAATGAGTTTTCTTTTGTGCTGTAGTTATGAGATATAGAACAAAATTGGTATGCTTTTAGCAAAATGGACATAGTTTAAACAGTCTAAGAATCTTGCCACTAGCATGGAACAAAGTTGGTATGCTTTTAGCAAAACTTTAGGTGTTATTTTAAGTCTTCATGTGAGAGTAGCAACAATTTAAAAGTTAAAACTTAATATATGTAATCAAAGTAGGACATCTAAGAGCTAATTGGAAGTTTCAATCATTGTGGTTGAAGTAATTTTCAACCTTTTCACTGATTTTTTGTAATAATTTGTTATTTTTTCACTGATTCCCTAGAATGCGTCATCAAAGCATTGGCAAACTTCGTCTTTGATTTCTTGAATCAACCACAACAATGCTCCAATCAAAGAAATAATCCATAATTTGAGTGTGAACCAATCGAATTCAGGTTGTGAGATTAACATGTGTAGAACTATAACAAGATATCCTGAGAAGAAACTAAACCCTTTGATGATTGAAAGCAGAGATTGGTTAGTGATTTCTCAATCCATATTCTATGACCAACCAATGACATTCCATAGTCAAATAGAGTCAAGTAAATTGCTTTGATGATGCCTTTGTATTCATCATATGGAGACACTTTCATATATTGGCTTTTCACTTGCAAATAGGCAATGGTTGTAGTCTGCAGAAATATTATTACAAAATGCTTTGGTGGAGGGAAATTTGGTCCTGCCATACTCAAACTGCAATGAAGCAAAATTAAATTTATTGAAATCCGTAGGCATTCATCTTGAATCATATTATAAAGGTAACTTGAAAAGTTACATAATCTAATATTCTCATGATAATTGGTATAAAATTGTGCGATCTAATTTTTTCTACTTAACAATAATGATCATATAAGGACAGAAAGAACTTTCATTGTTTTTGGATGACATATTCCCACATCCTCTGACCAAGTCTTCAAATTCCAGAATAAATTCTAATTATTTTGTGAAAAAAAATATGAGAATAAGAGTCAAAATTAAGATGTGAAAATAACAAAATTCTTCTATTAATATTCACAAAATCGAGTTAATAACAGAGATAAGGATGCAAACAGTAATTCTAATGGTTAACCTTAATTTTTCTTTTATAAATACATGTTAATATAAATTGTGGTCCTAAAAAATTTAGAATAAAATGACACGTAAGTTTAGTTAAAACAGAAAACTTTCGTATCCTTATAGAATTAATCCATAAAAAAATACAAACACAAGTGAATGAATGATACAAAAATTCTTATATAATTAAAGACTCACATATTTTTTAATTTAATTCTTTTTTTGTTTTTGCCTCTTCTTGTGATTCCTTTCTTACAATGTTCTATATCGAACAACTTTTTCAATAAGAAAATAAAAGCAAATATATATTTAGTCAACACAAGAAGCACATAAGATCCACAATTTTCTTTTAATGTGTGTTTAACTCTAACATTTTTTAAGAAAAAAATTAATTGCACTAAGTTTTAACATGCACACTCTCTCACATAATTCATATGACATAATTCTATAGAAAATTGCAACTTACTTTCTATTAATGATTATATTAATGTTCATTTTCATAATTAAATGGATTTGTATGACCACCAATTTCAGCCATTGCAAACACAACAAACTATTAAGCATAGGGAAATATGAAGAAAGCAAAAAGATAAAGACCATAAGTGAGCAATCATAGAAAACAACTTCAAAGATATATGGCTGAAATTTTGGGATTTGATTTTTTATATTAATAACGAGAAAATTTAAATTTAATATTTCATGATAATATAAAACCTTTTATAATTAAATTATATTTAATGATTTCAATTGAGATGCGTGTGAACTATAGTGAGTATAGTATATAATTTATTCACAAACTAAGAATTACATCACAAAAATTTAAATGAAAAAAATTATATGAAAATTAGAAATCATGGGGTCAAATTGAGGAGAAATATTGTTGCTCACTTGCTAAGCCAACAAGCAATATGATCGAAATAAAATGCTCAAAAATCAATACAAGTTACCTTAATTTGGAGTCCAAATGAATTGGGTTGGAAACTGGTTCTGATAATTCAGAAGTGGGTGGAATGTGAGTGTAGTAGAAGAATTTGTGGGTAATGTTGTTTGAGAGATTGAGAATGTTTGAAATACCTTTGTGGGTAATGCAAAGAAAGAGAATCTGAATTGAGGAGAGTGGGGAGTGAGAGAAGAGGTTGAGGGTAGAATTAGCAAAATGGGGGACTAAAGAAAAAGGTAGGATTGCCAATAAGTGATCAAAACTAGGTTATGGGTCGTAGTTGCTCGACATAATGCGACGACTACACTCTTTCCCTTTCTCTCTCTAGAACACAAAAAGGCTTATCAAATGTCTCTGAGAATAATTTAATAGTAGATTATAAAATGGGGAAAGTTTCTTAGGGGGCGTTTGGTATACTGATTTTTTTTTTATTCCTGGGAATCATGTTTCCTGGGAATCATATTTCCTGAGAATCATGTTTTCTGGGAATGTTAAAAATGTGTTTGGTTTACTTTAAACATTTCTGGGAATGCTAGACATCCCTATGTTTGGTTCTAATATAACTTCCTTGGGAATCTTGGTATTTTTGTCTAAAATACCCCTATCTATTTTAAGTTAAAAAATAGAGAGGATGAGAGAGAGTGTGAGAGAGGGGATGAGAGAGAAAGTGTGAGAGAGGA
>JANHAO010023265.1:0-11944 GCA_026873985.1 Saraca asoca
AGATGTGACACATTAGGCTTCCTTCCATAATAGAGTTCATAGGGAGTTTTATTCAAAATAAGTCTTATCAAAACTCTATTTGATATATAGCAAGCAATATTAACTGTATCTACCCAAAAAGACTTAGGAAGTGAGCTCTCATTGAAAATTGTTATTGCCATATCAATTAAACACCTATTTTTCCTTTCAACTACACCATTCTGTTAAGAAGTCCTAGGTGCTAAAAAATTATGGCTGATGCCACTTGATTCACAGAAAGTATTAAAATCCTTGTTTTCAAACTTTCCTCCATGATCGCTTCTAATGCTAACTATGGTGAACCTTTTTTCATTTTGAATTACATTTGCTAATTTTTTAAAAGCTTCGAATGTATCACTTTTATGTGATAGAAATAGGGTCCATGTAAATGTAGAATAATCATCTACAATTACAAGCACATAGAGATTTTCTTCGTAGCTTCTAATCCTAGATGGTCCTACTAGATCCATATGAAGCAAATCAAGGGGTTTTGAAATAGAAACAACCTTTTTTTGACTTAAAAGAGGATTTGACTTGTTTTCCTTTCTCGCATGCATCACACATTCTGTCTTTAGTGTAGTTCAATTTTGACAATCCTAAAACTAAATTTTTCCTAGAGAGTTTTCCTACCAATTCCAAATTAGTGTGTCCTAGTCTCTTATGCCAAATCCAAGAATCTTCATTCAAACTAACTAAACAAGAGGAATCTAGATTTGATTTAGCATTCAAATTAGTTATGTAAATATTATCAATTCTACATCCTACAAGTTGAACTTGTTTGTCATTATCATTAATAACTAGACATTTATTTGAATTGAAAATTACTTAGTTTTCTTTGTCACAAAATTGACTAATACTTAATAGATTATGTTTCAAACCTTCAAAAGCAACACATCATCAATAAAATAGTTAGGCATCTTACTAACTTTACCTTATCCAATCACTTTTCCTTTGGCATCATCTCCAAAAGTTACTTTACCTCCTATGATTGATGTGAGAGTGATGAAGTTGTTTTTGTTCCTTGTCATGTGGCGAGAGCATTTGCTATTAAGGAACCACAAATTGCTTCTTTTCCTTGCACAATCCTGCAAAATAGAGATTATACTTGCTTTGATGGTACCCAGTGGATCTTGGGTCTAGATTTATTTGGTAGCAATGAAACATTCTTTTTAGAGCTAGATGCTTTAGGCAGCCAAATCAATTTTTCATTTGGTCTTAGAACATAAGTGCCATTTCTATATGGACAAAATTTAATATGATAACCTCTATGATTACAATGAAAGTAGGTAATATAATGAAAATTTCTCTTTGTCCTCGATTGTTTATAACCTAAACTAGCTTTGTTTTGAGAGCCTTTTTGATTGTCTAGCATGCTATAAAGTTTCACATTGCTATAAGCAAATCATTGTAAAGCCTTATTCAGTTTTTCTATCTTAAATTTGTAAGACTCACAATGATCACATGCTTTGCTCTCACTTAATAGTTTCTTAGCTAAGATATTCATATCACTATTTTCTTTTTCAAATTGCTTGATCTTTTTAAGCAAAATTTCATTCTGAGTTCTTAATTGCTTTAACTCTTTGTTAGCTTTAGTCAATGCTTCATAGATTTCCTTACACAAATCATCGGATTCATTATTAGTTTTAACATCATTTTGATTATTGGATTCACTATCAGTATCATTAACATAAGAGCCATAGAAAAATAAAGGATATTTTAGTACCTATATATCTTTCATTGTGTTTGGCCATGAGGCAATGCTGTCCTTTTTTTTTTTGGGGAATTAGCCTTAATTTTGCTAATGTAAGCAATTTCCAAAGCATCCAAGATTTCCTTTGCTGTTGTACATTCAGAAATTCTTTCAAACTCATTAGTAGATAATGAATTAATAACAACCCATTTTACTTTGGATGCAAGTAGGTGTTTCCTCCTTTCCTCCTCAGTTCATAACAATTTAGATTTAGGTTGTAGAATTCCATTAATAAATATTTTAGGGCATTCATAACTTGATTCTAGAAGTTTTAACAAGTCTACATCTAATGCTTCTATAGAAGACTTGATTTTATGTTTCCAAAAAGTAAAATTTTCACTATCAAAAGCAGGGGGACTATTCAAGGATGGACAATCAAGTAAAACAATCAATTTAAATCCATAATTTTGTTTAAAAAAAAGTATCAAGAGCCAATGCTCTGATACCAATTGTTGGTCCTGAAAAAAAATAAAAGTTATGATCTTGCCCTTATTCCCTTAGAGGAATTTTATACTCTTTAGTTTGTATTAATTCTAAATGAGTTTAACAACTATGTCAATTGTAATATGATTATTAATTTTAATTTGCAAGTGAATGTATAGTAGAAAATTTTCTTACTTACAAGAATTATATCAGATTATATGATTAACAATTAAATTGTCCTTTAATTGAAATAGTAGAAAACCAAATTGCAGAATTAATGTAGAAATAGAAAATGTACAAAAGTGTAAAAGCACTAATGAAAGAATCAAGATACAAAATTTTTTGAGTGGTTCAACTTGAATTGAAACCACAATTCAAGTCTAAATCCACAGAATCAATCCTCAACTAGATTATTTGTTCTATTATTAATCACTGGAATTAAATCGGGCTCCTACACATCAGTTTTACAACACAAGACTTATATTGGGCACGGGCTCTTACAGACCTATGATGTAAAAATTCTTTATCTCCTACAGGCTATGATTAACCTCATAACCTAGAATACATCACAAGAATTCAATGCACCTCTTACCAATTGTAATCAACCTCACAATTCTAGTAGGATGCAAAGAGAAGATTAACCTCTTCCTTTGTATCCAAGATTCCTAACACCTTGAAATCGAAAACAAAAATAAAGAATTTGAGTTAGAGATACAATACTTCATTTGATATGTAAATCTCAATTATCTAAGGTGAATCCTTTAACAATTTGATCCAAGATTGATTGAATTGATGAAAATTGATGAGATAGCAAAATCAGGTTTAAGCTCTAAGATTTTCTCTATTTTTATTGCAATGTGTTATGAAACAAATGAGGCTTGGTTTATTTAGAGTTGAGGTAACTGACATTTGAAAAATAAGTAACTTTCAGTCTATACCAACTAATGAATCAATTTTTGAATCAATTTGTCTTTAAAATTCATCAAGAACTTCATCACCGAATCGATGCATAAATTGATGCATAGTAAAAATGTAAAGAGTATTGAATCAATTAGGTAATTGATTCAAAAATTACTAAACCTTTGGTAAAACATATTTTCAAAACATTCTTACATGAATTGATGTGTGAATCAATTCAAGTTTATTTCATAAGATTTCTTTAAGGAATCGATTCGTGAATCGATTCAAGTAGTGAAAAATAGTTTTTATAAAAGTTTAACTTGTGAAAAAGCATGTAAAAACTTTGTTTGAATTTTTTTGATAAACAAACTCATTTAAATTGATTATTGCTATCTCAAATTAAGTTGTTTTATAAAGCATAGTTGGATAAAATTTATTTATAATTCACTTACAAAAGATTCTATAAAATCAAAGAAAGAATACTAAGTTGATGTGGATCACTTGAACATTACTTGATCAACTTTAAACTTGCAAAACTAACAAACACTTAAATACATAGTGAGATTGAGATATTAAGCAAGATTGTTTTTTAACATCAAAATTGAGGAAAACAAGCTACCTAGGCTAACAAACACCACTTATTAAGAAATTCAGATGATGCAAAAGCATAGTGACATGGTTTAAGATCAAAAAAGTAGTAAATTATAACAAGACACAAATCATAATTTGGCTTTTAGTCTACTCCATGAATGAAGACGAAAAATAAATCTACTATGTTAAGAAGAAAAAGAATACAAATGGTATATTAATCCTTAAAACCCATATGATAAAAACACCCAAAAATATCTTACAATGTATATTTTCTTCACTCTCATTGATCACCAAAAGAATATAAGCTACTTGTGGGATATTAAGTAACCCCATAAGGTTTACAAAAACAAACTATCTCTTCCCCTAATCAGACCTTGTACAATCTATGTTTTACAAACTAAAATCCTTATCAAATTATAAATCTATCTTGATTACAATATTGAATAATAGGATATATCTAAGTTGATTATAATCCTTTCTCATCCAAATTTAAATTTGTATAAGATGAAGACATATGTAGGTAAAAAAAATAAAATTTGGGTAAAAATCCCAATAATCTCTACCTTGACACAAGTTTCATTATAAAAAATCATCAAATTCTGAATCAAGTAGTTTTATCAAATTTGAGTCCTCTTCTGCATAAACAAAGAATGTCTTCAAAACTCCGCCTCCAATGGAGACTAACACACTAAAGGTGCATTAGTAAATAATTTTACCAAATTTTCTTCATCTTCTACATAAGGAGCTCTTTGAATATAATCATTAGATGTATACAAAGAGAGCTATTGCTTGAACAAAGTTTGGGCTTAATATAAAACTCCAAAATAAATCTATGTTGATACTTCCTTCATAAAAATAAACAAAATATTAAAATCAATCAAGATTAGCAAATCCAGGTAGATCTTGAATCATAACCTAAACATGGCAAAATTGGGCTATGACACCACTTGTTAGAAAATTCAAATGATACCTAAGCATTGTGACATGGTTCCAGATAAAAAAAGGAAGTATATTATAACAAGACACAAATGGGTGAAGATGAAAAACAAATCCACTATGCTCTTCACTCTTATGTTCCTTGTAAGTGTTGTGACATGAGAGAAAATACAAATGGTATACTAATCCTTAAACCTACATCCCAAATAAACCTAAAAAGACATTACAATGTATATACTCTTCACTCTCATTAATCACCAAAAGAATTAAAGCTAATTATGAAATATCAAGTAACCCCATAAGGGCTAAAAAAAAATCTCTCACTTATCCCAGTCAAACCTTATATAACACAAGTATTTATAAACCAAAATCCTTGTCAAAGGATAAGTCTAACTTGATCAAATTATTGAATAATAGGATATATTTAATTTGATAAGAACCTTATCTCATCAAAATTCAAACTTGAATAAGATGAAGACATAAATAGATAATTATCCTATTTTACAAAAAAAAAAAGAATTTGGGTCAAAATCTTAACAATTTCTACCCTGACACAAATTCCATTATCAAAAGTCATCAAATTCTGAATCATGCATTTCTACTATATTTGAGTCCTCTTCTTAATAGACAAGAAATGTCTTCAAAACTTCACCTCCAATGGAATACAAGCACTCTATAGGTGCATCAGCAAATAATTTTACAAAATTTGCTTCATCTTAAGCACAAAGAGTTGTTTGAATAAAATCACCTCATGTATATTAATAGAGCTATTGCTCAAACAAACTTTGGGCTTGATATAAAATTCTAAAATGAATTTGTGTTGATACTTGTTTAATCAAACTAAATGCAATACTATATAGGTGCATCAATAAATAATTTTACCAAATTTGCTTCATCTTATCCATAAAGAGTAGTTTCAATAAAATCACTTGATGTATACTAATAGAGCTATAGCTTAAACAAAATTTGGCCTTAATGTAAAACTCTAAAATGAACTTATGTTGATACTTCTTTAATCAAACTGAATGCAATACTAAAACCAACCAAGATAAGCAAATTCAAGTAGATCTCAAATCATAATCCAAATTGGCAAAATTGGACTCTAACACCACTTGGTTAAAAATGCTAAAGCATTGTTACATGGTTCAAGATCAAAGAAGCAGTATATTATGAGAAAACATATATATTGAAAGTGATTAAAATTTTAGCCTACTCCATGAGGGAAGACAAAAAATAATTCCTTAATATTGACAAGAAAGAGAATATAAATAGTATATTAATCCTCAAACTCACATCCCTATTACACCCAAAAATATCTAATAGTGTATATAGTCTTCACTCTCCATAATCACCAAAAGAATAAGAGCTGATTGTGGTATATCAAGTAACCCCACGAGGCCTACGAAAACAAACACTCTCTTCCTCCAATAAGATCTTGTATAATACTAGTTTTTTAATCCAAAATCCTTATCAAATGATAAGTCTAACTTGATCACAATATAGAATAATAGGAGACATCTAATTTGATTATAATCCACTCTAACCAAAATTTGAACTTGTATAAGATGAAAACATAAATAGGTAATTATCCTATTTTATATAAAAAAAAGTAGAATTTGAGTCAAAATCCCAACAATCTCTAGATTGACACAAATTCCATTATCAAAAGTCATCGGATTTTCAATCAAGTAGTTTTATGAAATTTGAGTTGAGTCCTCTTCTCCATAGACAAGGAATGTCTTTAAAACCCCACCTCCAATGGAGCACTAACACTCTAAACGTGCATTGACAAATAATTTTACCAAATTTACTTCATCATTTACATAGAATTCTTTGAATAAAATCATTAGATGTATACAAATAAAGCTATTGCTCAAACAAAATTTGGGCTTGATATATAACTCTAAAATGAATATATGTTGATAGTTCTTCAATCAAACTTAACACAATACTAAAATCAACTAAGATCAGCAAATCTTGGTAGATCTTGAATCAGAACCCAAACTCAACAGAATCGGTCTCTAACATCACTTGTTAGGAAATTCAGATAATACAAAAGTGTGTCACATGGTTCAAAATCAAAGAAGAAGTAAATTATAATAAGGGACAAATATTTAATATGGCTCAACTTTTAAGTTACTCCATGGATGAAAATGAAAAACAAATCCAATATGTTAACAAGAGAGAGAATACAAATAGTATATTAAATCTTAAACCCATATCCCAAATACACTAAAAGATACATTACAATATATATACTTTTCACTCTTATTAATCATCAAATGAATAAGAACTAATTGTGGGATATCAAGTAACTCTATAGGAGCTATAAAAATAAACTCTCTCTTCCCACTATTAACCTTGTATAATACAAGTATTTATAAATCAAAATCCTTATTAATGGATAAGTCTAACTTGAGCATAATATTGAATAATAGGATATATCTAATTTGACTACAATTTTATCTAATAAAAATTCAAACATGAATAAGATGAAGACATATATAGATAATTATCATATTTTACAAAAAATAAAATAAAATAAAATTTGGGTCAAAATCCCAACAACCTCCACCTTGACCAAAATTCCATTATCAAATGTCTTTAGATTCTAAATCAAGTAATTCTACTATATTTGAATCATCCTCTCTATAGACATGAAATGTTTCTAAAACTCGCACTCCAATAGAACATAAACACTCTATAGGTGCATTAACAAATAATTTTACAAAATTTGCTTCATCTTATCCACAAGAGTTGTTTGAATAAAATGACCTGATGTAAACTAATAGATCAATTGCTCAAACAAAATTTAGGCTTGATATTAAACCCCAAAATGAATCTGTGTTGATACCTTTTTAATCAAACTAAACATAATACTAAAACTAACTAGATTAGCAAATCCAGGTAGATCTCGAATCAGAATCCAAACCCTATAGAATTGGGTTCTAACAACACTTAGTAAAAAATTCTGATGATGTGAAAGCATTGTGACATTGTGAAAGGTTAAAGATGTAGCATATTATAAGAAGGCACAAAAATTTAATGATGTTTAACTTTTAGCCTACTCTATAGGGGAAGACAAAAAATAAATTCTCAATGTTAACAAGAGGGAGAATATGAATGGTATATTAATACTTAAACCCACATCTTTGATACACCCAAAAATATCTTATAGTGTATATACTCTTTGCTCTCCTTAATCACCACAAGAATAAGAGCTAATTGTGGTATGTTAAGTAACCCCACGGCGGCTACAAAAACAAATTTTCTCTTCCTATAATCAGACCTTTTATGATACTAGGGTTTATAAACCAAAATCCTTATCAAACAAAAAGTCTAATTTGATTAAAATATTGAATAATAGGATTTCTCTAGTTTGATTACAATTCTCTCTCACCAAAATTGGAACTTGTATAAGATGAAGACATATATAGGTAGTTATCTTATTTTAGAAAAAAGTAGAATTTGGGTCAAAATACTAACAATTTCCACCTTGATGCAAATTTCATTATCAATAAGAGTCATCAAATTCTGAATCAAATAGTTCTACCAAATTTGAGTCCTTTTCTCCATAGACAAGGAATGTTTTCCAAACCCCACCTCTAATAAAGCACTAGCAATTTAAAGGTGCATTAGCAAATAATTTTACCAAATTTATTTGATCTTTTATTTAAAGCATTCTTAAAATAAAATCACCAGAGATGTATACATATAGAGAAATTGATTTAACAAAATTTAGGCATGATATAAAACTCCAAAATGAATCTATATTGGTATTTCTTTAATTAAATTAAACATGATACTAAAAATCAACCAAGATCAGTGAATCTAGGTAGATCCTGAATCAGAACCCAAAAATAGGAGAATGAGCTCTAACACCACTTGTTGGGAAATTGAGATGATGCCAAAGCATTGTGACATGGTCCAAGATCAAAGAAGAAGTAAATTATAACAAGGCACAAATCTTTAATGCATTTGAATTTTAGGCTACTTCGCAGATGAAGATGAAAAATAAATCCACTATAATGACAAGAGAGAGAATACAAATGATATATTAATCCTTAAACCCATATCCCAAATACACCTAAAAATACCTTACAATGTATTTAATCTTCACTTTCTTTAATCATAAAAAGAATAAGAGCTAATTGTGGTTTATCAAGTGACCCCATAGGGGCTTCAAAAACAAACTCCCTATTCCCCCAATCAAATCTTATATAATATAAGTATTTATAAACTAAAATCCTTATCAAAGGATAAGTTTAACTTGATCATGATATTGAATAATAGGATATATCTAATTTGATTACAATCCTATACCATCAAAATTCAAACTTGAATAAGATGAAGACATAAATAGGCAATTATCCTATTTGACTTAAAAAAATAGAATTTCCTTAAGACTATAAATGAATCTCTTTAGGCGACACACTTTGTGCTCATGACCATTGTTTTCAAAAGCAACGGGTTCATCCATATATAACTTATCTATTACTCCATATAGGAATGTAGTTTTGACATCCATTTGAAATAACTCTAATTCCAAATGGGCCATTAAGCAAGTATTAAGCAAATAGAGATAATTCTCACCATAGGAGAAACAGTCTACTCAAAGTTTATACCCTTGATGTTGTTATATTCTTTCACTACTAAAATTGATCCATCTGCTTTGTGCTTAAATTTTAGAACCCATTTGTTCCCAATAGTTTTGGACTCAAAAGGTAAACTAACTAACTTCCACATTATCTTTGACCATTAAGTCTAACTCATCCTTTATAGTAGTCAACCACTTATCTCGGTTCGAGGATGACAAAGCTTTGTGTAAGGAAGAAGGTTCCATCTCACTTAATGAAGAAGTATATTATAATTTAATATGTTTTAGCACGTTATCTCATTAAATAATATTGTAATTTAAAATGTGAACATGTCATGATAGAAATTTAAATTGTAAATGAAAACGAAAGGCCCAAGCAAAGTTTCTACCCATGACTGAATCTTCTTCATCGGTCTTGCTGATATTGAATTTCATTAATTCTGAAGATAAGTCTTTCCTTTTTAATTTGGAAAACCTGACTTCTTTGGCGGATTCTATATGTGTCTTGCCAAAGTCTTTATCACTCTACGGCTCGGGCGCTATCCTGTTCTTGGGTCCGCCCTAGCTTCTCCTCAAGCTGCCTTTCGCTCCTCTCCTTAACTAACCTCACGCTAGAAAGAAAACTTCTAATCAGCTTTCGCATAGCAAGAAAATGGATGCGTGTTAGCGCTACACCTTTCACGCTAGTGCACTCAGGGAGTTCCTTGTTTGTTGTTCTCTACATGATGTATTTATTCTCCAACTTGAGCAAGCATTTCTACAATAGCCATAGTTCATCAACCGCACCAATATAAAAAGCATTTTTTTTTATGATCGAGCGCTCCCAGGTTCTTTCTTCTGTATGCCATCTCTAGCGTCTAGGTTATGTATTAGGTTCCCTGTGCCTTTCTTTTGCGAGAATGCCTTGGGCACCTTTTTCTTCTTGTGCTTGGTATGTGGTCTACTATGCCTTTTTCTTGGGGTGATACTTGAAGTCAGTCAGGTGGCTTACACTGGTCTTACACTTAGTGCACTAGTCATTGCTTTTGCTTATCTCTGATGTCACATCTTGCATGATGTCTTTAGCTATTCTGAGCACATTATCCTTAAGATTTGAAACATCAAATTTCTTCCCTTATTATATTCATTCGATAAGGGCTGCAGAAGGTCTTTTCTTTCTAGGCTCGTCACTTGTGCCACCATTTGCTCCAGTCTAGGTGGAAGAGATTTACTCAGTCTCGAATAGGCAGACAAAGTCCATTCATGAACCACTTCTTATTCAATCAATGTGTCGACATCGTCTCTTATGAGTTGGGTTGCGCCTTGACCTCGCCCTTATCTTGCACTACTCCAAACAGATCCAAGAACGACTAACTTGTACAATTCGAAGCACCTTGTGCGTCTAAGGATTGTTTAAGCCGAAATAGCAATCAACTATAGCTTCTCTCAAGGTTTGAGTTCACAACTGGCACTTTGAGTCATTTTCTAGATTGTGTGTGACGTCCATAGCATTTCAGCAAAGGAAAGGTTCCCTTTCTAGCTTGATCAACAAAACATACCTTCCTTCCAACGTCAATAGTAAGATTCTGACTGTAGCATGGTGCGCTTTCCCTACTACTTCAATGGAAATGGTTCCAAACCTTTATTTTTTTTTTGAAGAAATCACTCTTGCCTCCAACTCAAAATAGAATAGAATGTTCCTTCCGCAATGCAAGGCCGATATGTTTCATAGTAGCCAAGGATGAGTTTGATCCATTAGGTTCTTCGATTTATTTAGAAAAGAAACGAGAGACAAGAAAACATCTTTGATTACGATTAAAAGGAACAATCTCAAATAGACCAAGATCCAATTTTGGGTCATTTCTTGGTGAACATAACTCACCATAATATCTTTGATCCCTTCATTTATGTGCCAAAATAAAGAGAAATTTGGTAGGAAAGTGGAAAGGACTTTTTTTGTATATGATAATCAAAGGGAGTGGGAAAGTTGCAATAATTCTTTGGAAAAGCCCGGTTCTCTTTGTCTTCAGGCTTTCATTCCTCAATCCAGTCTTTTGTTCCTTCATACACCTCCCTACCAATAGATAGAGACAAATGGGAATAACTGAACCATGTCTACAAAATGCCAATACCATGCAGCAACTTTAAAGCTAATGTGATGCTCCTTGGTCAGCTGACCAAGATATTGGTGAATACCACATATGATCAAGAAAATAGTACCTATAATCACATGAAAACCATGAAAGCCAGTTGCTAAGAAAAAGGTAGAACTATAAATACTATCCGAAATAGTGAATGGTGCTTGATAATATTCCATCCCTTGAAAGCCAATGAATACTAAAGCCAGTGAAATGGTAGCTACTAAAGCGTAAACTACTCATTTTTCCTTCCCTGCGTGTATAGCATGATGAGCCCAAGTTACGGCAGCTCCAGATGAAAGGAGAATAGGGGTATTAAGAAAAGGGATTTCGCAAGCATCTAAAACCCCAATCCCTTTTGGGGGCCAAATACCTCTAATCTCTACCATAGGTGCCAAAGAAGAATGAGAAGAAGCCCAAAAAAAAGCAAAAAGGAACTTAACCTCCGATGCGATGAATGGAATAGAACCATATCGAGGTCCTAATTGTATGACTTTGGTATGATGTCCTTCCAACATGGATTCACATAGAACATCGCGCCACCATACAAACATGGTATATAGGAGAAATATGAGGCCCAAACTGAGAAGTGTTGCACCCCCTTGAAATGGG
>JANHAO010023266.1:0-11956 GCA_026873985.1 Saraca asoca
TATATGTGCAAGCATGAAAGCACAAATAAGTTCATGGAAAATCTTTTAAAATATGACTAGCATGCTTCAAAACCATCTAAGAAGTATCAAATGTCAACATTTAATATATTTTTATGCATGACATGCATTAGGGTTGAAACTTAGGACCTTTGCTTCTATTACTGTATGTAAAGGATGGTGCATTTATACAAAAGATCCATCTATTCTTGATGTTCTTCTAACATTTCAGCCATTGTTTCATCTAAAATGCAAGCAAGCTCATTGTTTTTGCTTGGTCTAGCCTGGCCTTTTGAACTTTGAAGATTTACTGTGCAATGGCTTGCTAGTTGTGGACTTGGGTTCTCCATAAATACCAATCTAGTATACTTTTAGAGTTAATTTATTTGTTTTTATGGTTATTTTCCTAACAAGAAGCTTTGTTGTGTGCTTCAACATATAGGACTAATTTATACATATCAAAGAACATATGATGTGCCTGATTACCTACTAACAACACATCTTTTTGTACTTGCAATTCTGTCAAGCAGTACGAAGCAAACAATTTCAAGGTACAACAAATCCTTAGATTCTTCAGATGCTATTGTAGAAGAATATAATGCAGAGGTACTCTATTGCGCCCCTGTTAACTAGCAAAATTCAATAAAAACTGTGCTTTTCTGCATGTACTTTGAGTGATTTTGATGTGTGCAAGGTAATTTACCATCTAATCATTCCTTTACATTCTTCTATGATGCTCTTATGTAATATAACTTTTTAAAGGAAGAAGGGTCTCATTTGAAAGTGTTCAATATATAGTTTTACTCGGGGAGACATACAATATGATGTTACTTTTTTGAGTTCCATTATATATATTGCCTGAAAGGTAATAGCATGTAGGAATTGATTGATTAAGGTTGTGAGGAGTGCAAAATATTTTCTTCCTTCAACGTATATAAGAATTGTGACATATAGTGTTTAGTGATACTAGTCGGCTGTGGTTATCTTAGTTGTAATATCATCATTCCAACAATAAAAGCATGCTTTTGAAAGTTTCAAGCAAATAAGCTTCCTTATTGAATGTGATTAAGGATGCTCATTTAAGGCTTCAATTACTAATTGTCTACCTTTCTGCTCTTCTAGTGTAGCCTTTTGTGCTTATCATAATTATTTGTCCTTACATTTGTTTACGGGGTAATTCATGTCCAACAACAACCTTATTTTTTAGAAGGAAGACTCTAAGGTGATGGAGATTCTTACAGATGAAATTGCTAAGCTTGAAACAAAGCAATTGTACATGTTCTTTCTATCTTGTAGGCTTTCTTTCATATGATTTTGTTCTCAAACCCCATTATCTCTAATGAATATCCATGTCTTATGAGTCTATAGAAATTTGTTGGGTAAGGACCTAATGGGAGTGTGCCTAAAAGACTTGCAGAATCTAGAGCAGCAACTTAATGAAGGATTATTATTTATCAACAAGTGGAAGGTCCTTAACATTTTATTTTGCTCCCTGCCTCCCTCCTTCCCTCTTTTTAGTTCCACTGTTTTACTTGTTTATTTTTTTCAAGTCCATTATTATGAGATGCTTTATTCCTAGACATCTAAACATTTATTCTTTTAGGAGGAATTGCTTATGGAGCAACTAGAGCAGTCAAGAGTCCAAAGGAGGCATAAGTGTCATGCTCTTCTTTTATGACATTTTGTTTTCCCCCTTGGATTTGATCTATTGCTTATGTTTTCATGTTTTTCTGATCCCGATGATAAAGCCATTGTTGAAGGCCAACTATGATTAATAGCCACAGCTTGGAGGATTGCACTATGATGTCCTCTCTAAGATAACTTACATACCTAATAAGGATTTATAAATTGTTGACATCGAAATTTGGCTCGTGCGAAGAGCTCTAGATTCCAGCCAACGGGAGCAGTTTAGGGATCCAATACTACTTCCGAAGTGCAGAAGAAGATAGGCCGAGAGGAAGAGGGGATGGAGAGATAGTGAGTTTAACGTGGTTCGGCTAAATCTGGACGGTATCGGACCCTACGTCCATGGTAGAGATTTTATTATTGTATTGAGAAATGATTTTATCAAAATTTCTACTTACAAAGTTTGCCTTCTTCTCCTCTTCTAACCATGCAATCCTATTTATAGAGGAAAGAGCAGTTACATGTATGAATTACAAGCTACAGTTGTGTTACATCAAGATATAAATGAGAAAGATAGTAAACAGGCTACAATATGGCTACTATAGAATGTAGGCTGTGGGGTGGGCCCCCTTGGTTAGCTGTAGACTTGTGTCTGTCTGTGCTTGCCGCTCGATATTACTTTACCAAGCAAGGTGTTGGGCATCCCGAGCAAGAATTCCTGGCTCGGAGTCGTCATAAGAACCACCGTAGCGAGCTTGGTGCTACTGTAGCGAGGTAGCAGGCACAACCAGGGTGATCGACTGCTTGATGAGTTAGTCTTATGATCTTCTCACTATGTCGCTACCGCACTGCCTCACAAGGTGAGGCTTGCTTCGTAAGATAGTGCCAGGACTACTTTGCTATGCCGCTTTCTGGTGGGTGAAGCGAAGCTTGCTGGGCACCTTTGGCATGCCCGGGCCTACGAGCTCTTGAACCAATTTTCACATATAACATAAGTCTCCCAACTCACAGTTCACTCTGCAGCTGCTGGGAGTTAAGACTTTGCAATTCCTGATCCATCAGCCTTTTCTCAAGACTGTCATTCCATCTATACTAGTCCACGTCTCTCGTGACAAGTAAAATTGCCTTTTTGCATTTTCTGCTTGTTATTTTTGTTTCTCACACGCATGTTGTTTGATCAATCTGAGTGATCTATTCATATCTGAAAGATTGCGTGAGAGGCGCGCATACTTGGTCACAAGTGAGTTACAAATTAAAGTAATCCCGCATCCTGGCCAACCTTGGGACCAGTTGAATAAATGATTTCACATGATAGCTGTGAAGTTGGTATCGAGTGATCTCATGTCTGGGCCGATTTCATGGCCAAGTTGATAAGTGCACAAGGGAGCTACGAGATTCAATGTTTCGTTGCTTTAGGTGAATAATCGATTCGTCAATTCTTTATACTTCAGTGATCACAAAGTCATGCTAGCATTGACTGTTTAAGAGTGCCTTCGTACCTCAACGAGCACAAAGTGACGCTGGCACAATGAGTGTTTTTTAGTGCCTCCACACCTCAGTGAGCATGAAGCTACGTTAGCAAAGCAAGTGTTTTTTAGTGCCTCCGCACCTCAGTGAGCACGAAGCTATGCTAGCAAAGTGAGTGTTTTTTAGTTCCTTCACACCTCAGTGAGCACGAAGCCGTGCTAACAAAGCAAGTGTTTTTTAGTGGCTCCACACCTTAGCAAGCACAAAGCTATGCTGGCAAAGTGAGTGTTTTTTAGTGCCTCCGCACCTCAACTACATTGGCGAAGCAAGTGTTTTTTAGTGCTTCCACACCTCAACTGCATTGGCAAAGTGAGTGTTTTTTAGTGCCTCCGTACCTTAGCTGCACTGGCAAAGTGAGTGTTTTTTAGAGCCTCCGCACTTCAACGAGCACGAAGCTACACTGGCACAGCAAGTTTATTTTGAGTGTCTCCATGCCTCAGTGAGTATGAAGCTATGCTGGCTAAGTGAGTTTGTTTTGAGTGTCTCCACACCTCAACGAGCCCGCAGCTCAACTGGTTAAGTGAGTTTGTTTTGAGCGTCTCTACACCTCAGTGAGCATGGAGCTATGCTAGCTAAATGAGTTTGTTTTGAGCAACTCCATGCCTCAGTGAGCATGAAGCTTTACTGGCTAAGCAAGTTTGTTTTGAGCATCTCTAATCCTCAGCGAGCCCACAGCTCAACTGGTTAAGTGAGCTTGTTTTGAGCATCTCCACGCCTCAGCGAGTGTGAAGCTACACTGGGCAAGTGAGTTTGTTTTAAGCATCTCCATGCCTTAGCAAGCCCACAGCTCAACTGGTTAAGTGTTCATCAATTCTTTTATGGAATGTGCTTTGGGGGGCCTCAACAAGACCAAAGGTTATCGTTGGCAGAAAAATCTTTCGAAAAGTTTGGGAAATTGGCCGCATGAGAGCTACGAATGCTTTTCTAGCCTTTCGAACCTACAGAAGACTTCCTCCAATGTCAGATTCTGCATCTCAGACCAAGGGGTGGAGCTTCCTGCTCATCGAGAGCCCCCCAGCTACTGGCTATCATGATCTTCATGAGTTTCCTTTTAAGCCTCTTTGCAAAGCTGCTGGAGCTGTACCATGAGTTCTTCTTATCTCTGCGTGCTCTGAGCTTGGGTCTGTACCAGCGCTTTGATGGTTTCCACCAGCTCTCTGATCATGTATTCATGCACCGGACGAGGTTGGCCAGGCTTTTGTGCCTATTGAGTTTCAAGAGTAGTAGTAGACTATTGGTGAGCCCCTACAATTAGAGTGTCTATCGATTGGAGGGCTGGAGTGGTTGAGCTCCGAGTTGTTCTTCCTCTGGCCATTGTTATGCTGCGATGGAGACTCCAGAGAGTAGATGGTCCCCACAGGCAGTACCAAAATGTTGACATCAGAATTTGGCTCATGCAGAGAGCTCCAGATTCTGGCCAACAAGAGGAGTTTAGGGATCCAATACCACTTCTGAAGTGCAAAAGAAGATAGGCTGAGAGGAAGAGGGGATGGAGAGACAGCGAGTTTAATGTGGTTCAGCTAAATTCGGATGGTACTAGACTCTACGTTCAAGGTGGAGATTTTATTATTGTATTGAGAAATGATTTTAGCAGAGTTTTTGCTTATAGAGTTTGGCTTCTTCTCCTCTTCTAACCATGCAATCCTACTTGTAGAGGAAAGAGGAGTTACATGCATTAATTACAAGCTACAGTTGTGTTACATCAAGATATAAATGAGAAAGACAGTAAACAGGCTACAATCTGGCTACTATAGAATGTAGGCTGCGGGGTGGGCCCCCTTGGTCAGCTATAGACTTGTGTCTGTCTGCGCCTGCTGCTCGATACTACTTTACCAAGTGAGGTACTGGGCATCCCGAGCAGGAATTCCTAGCTTGGGGTTGTCATGGGAACCGTTGTAGCAAGCTTCGTGCTGTTATAGCAAGGTAGCGGGCACGAGCATGGTGATTAGCTGCTTGACGAGTTGGTCTTGTGATCTTCTGGCTGCGTCGCTGCCTCGCAAGGCGAGGCTTGCTTTGCGTGATGGTGCCGGGACTACTTTGCTGTGCCGCTTTCTAATGGGTGAAGCAAAGCTTGCTAGGCGCCTTTGGCATGCTCGGGGCTACGAGCTCTTGAACCAATTTTCACATATAACATAAATACATGCTTCTGATTTACTAGCCCTACAAGCTTGATGTTCTCTTACATAAGATTTATGTTGACAAAAGATTTTTTTCTTTTTTGGAGTATCTTGTGTGTTAAAAGTTTCAACATAATGTTCTAAATTCTGATTCTTATTGCTAGCATGGCACTTGGTTGTTATTATTGGACATGGCACGAATTGTCCTTGAAATTGTTATGGTGAAGGACTAACTACTGAACTTTTGTTATCTTTGTTTTGCAAGATGTGAGCAAAGGCTTAATTGTAGAGAAGATTTTTTCATCAATCACCGAGATTGGAAAATAGGCTAACTTTGTGCTCTATGTTGGTGATAATAGATCACATGAGGACATGTTTGAGATAATCAGTAGTGCACTTTTAAGAAATATTCTTTCTTCTAATGAACTATGCATAAACTTATTTGTATTATGTATGAACTTTTTTTTTTCTGATGAACTAAGCATAAACTTATTTGTATAGACATACCCATGTATATGGGTTTATAATCCGTGATTAATTTATAATCTAAGATTGGACAGTTGGTTTTCTACTCCCAAGGTTGTTTTGTATGCATTATTATAGGCTATTTAATTAAAATTGTAATCAGCTAAATATTTATTTATGGGCCAAAATTATGCATAGCTTATTTTTTCAATTACAAAAAAAGCTTTTTAAAAAATTTCTGGAAAATCGTCCCTATATGTAGTGAAAATCACCACAAAAAAAATAATTTTTTTACAAAATTTTTGGGAAAGTCATTGCTAAATATAGTAAAAAAAACGGCAAAAATCAATATTTTTTTTGAAAATTTTTTGGAAAATCACCGCTAAATATAATGAAAATTGTCACAAAAATAATTTTTTAAAAAAATTTTGGAAAACTGCTACTAAATGCAGCAAAAATTGCTGCAAAAATCAATATTTTTTTTGAAATTTTTTTGGAAAATCGATGCTAAATGCAGAAAAATCACTACAAAAATCAATTTTTTTAAAAAAAATTCAAGAAAACTGCTGCTAACTCTAGCAATAACTGCTGCAAAAAGCAATTTAAAAAAAATCCTAGAAAACCACCGCTAATTACCAATAAACTACCACTATGTTTTCGTTTCATGCAATTCTCAAAAATCGTTGCTAAACACTTCCCGATACATGAACCTGTGGTGGTTCCAAAAATCGTTGCGAAGTGTATTAAATGTACAATATAACTGCTACTAAATGCACAAAAAAGCTACCACTAAAGGCAAAATTTTTTGTAGTGATAGAGTATTCAATGGGAATTGGTGTATTTTTAACTTATTCCACTGGAAAGTCATTTTTCATGTCCTACACGTATACACGTCCTCTGATTTGGTTCAATAGTTTATCCTATTGCCATAATATTTTAATCAAAGAAGTTGCTCCTCATAGTTCAACATTTTTGAACTCTTATTTTATTATTAAGATTTAATCATATGTTGACTATGTATTCATAGAGTATATTTTCATCTAATATGATTTTGTATTGTAGATCAATTAGATAATTATGACAACATTAAGTTGACAATTTAAAACATATTGTGTAATTGTCTATCTTTTTTTTTCCTTTTAGAATCATATTTTTTTATGAGGTATTTATATACTTGATTAATTTAGAGGCAAGAATACTATTTTTTTAATTCTTATGTTGATATTATCTTGTTATCGGTAGAATTTGGCACCACAAAGTAGGCTGGCAAAAGCCCAAAAGGGGCCAAGTCTGGCAAAAGAAACAAGCACGACAGACCACGAAGTCACTATGCAAGGAGCCTTAGCTTGTCAAAGATCTGAGCTCGCTGGCTAAACGAGCTTGAGATCGTGAACTAGTAGTAGCCTTAGCATATGAGCTCAAGTTCACTAGGACGCAGCTTGCCCAGCTAGAAGTCCATCAAGGTCGAGCATAAGGCCAACAGGCAACTTGCACTGCCATTTTGCAAAATATAACCATTGGGCCCCACACACAGAAAGCAACCTACAAAAGCTAATTTACAGTGCTCTAGGTAGTTTTGTACATTTAATGTTTGAAGTAACAAATGTATAATTTATTTAGTTCCATTTGTACCCCTCTATGCTTCTATAAATGGGGAGTTGGAATTATTATAAAGGAGAGAAGAAGAAAATATTAGCAAAAACTCTGCTAAACTAGAGAGGCCAAAAACCATAGCAAAAGCTCTATAAAAATTCTTTCAGATTAATAAAACTTCTCCATGGACGTAGGGTCCAGTGTCGCTCAGATTTAGCCAAACCACGTTAAACCTTCATGTTTCAACCTTTCTCCTTCTTCCTCCTCCCGTCATCTCTCGTTGGCCACCGCCTTAACAACCAAGAAATATCTTGGATCCCAAAAGAACCCCTTCTGTTGGCCAAATTTAGATGAAACCAAAATCCATTGTGAACATTTTTGCTTGCCTAGTGGGACCCATCTATCTTCTGGTTGTTTCTGTTCCCCTGGTATGTCTCTTGAACAACCATAATGGCTAGAGGAAAAGCCATTAGGAAGTTTGGCACCCCTGATGACTAATTGAAAGGTCATACTGCAAGTTCCTCTATCATTAGAACTGCTAACAGTTTGGCCTCCTCAATTCACCGCTAACCTGTTGTCACTATCCTTGAGACCAATGAAGCGTAAGCATGGCACCAGTGCCAGGAAGCATTTGAAGGTTTGATGAGGAGGATGACTGAAGCATTCGAAATGCTGGCTCAAGCACAAACTCAAGGTGTGCAAAGGCGGGCCAAAGTCATCACACCCAAAAATGTTTCCCAACAGCAATGAGCTAAAATTTCGAACAGAGCTAGTCACGAGCACATTTCAAGTCGTCATTCACATGACAAAGAGGATGTGAGAAGCCGCCAAGCTTCTAGTCAGAAATCTAAAGGATTGCCATTGTTGGTGGAAAAGTTGTTCCAAAGGGTGAAACAACTAGAGGCATACCCCTGAGTTCAAGGTGACCAGAGTCACACCAAGGAACATACTCCCTTCTCCAGGAAGATCGAAATGGAGCCCCTCCCCCAGAAGCTTAAAATTCCTGCCTTCTCATTGTATAATGGAGACAGCAACCCATGTAATCACTTGGACATGTTTAATGATTACTTGGATCTTCAGACAAGTAATCCTCTAATCAAGTGCCATGTTTTTCCCATCACATTGGGAAACACCCCCGAGCCTGGTTCAAGAACCTCCTGGCCCGTAGAATTGACAACCAAGAGGAATGCCAGCAAGGATTTCTCAATTGCTACAGGGCGTTGAAGAGGTAGCTCACACCCCCTGTCACCTCATCACAATCCTTTAGCACAAGTATGAGTCTTTGAAAGACTACATTACTCGATTTAGGCACGAGATAATATGGAGAGTCCATCCAACAGGAGCATCTTGACAACAATATTTGCTGGGCATCACAAAGATGGTAAGTTGTATAAAACTATATACAAGTCCCCAGTAGTAGACTTAGGAGAGTTCTACGATCGAGCTACCAAATAAATTAGGTGGGAGGAGATTTTTGGTGCAAAAAAGTCCAAACTAGGCAACCCAGGCCAAAATAAGAGAAGGAATAGTTATGAGGACACAAAGACTGGCTCTAACCCCCAGTTCATGAAAAGGACCAAGGCCAAGCAACCTCAACAATTGGCTCACCATGAGCACTATAGTGTCTTATCAGATACTCTTGATAGGGTTTATGCAACAAAAAGGAGTATAGAGGACTTTGGGACTCCTACTCCCTTGCGAACTCCTCACATAGGCAGAAATACAAACAAATTCTATGCATATTGCAATGAAATAGGCATAACACTTCAGATTGTTGAGCTCTCAGAGATGCTATTAAGGATCTGATTAAGAGAGGGTGCTTGAGGGAATACATATTGTGGCTTGTAGTGCAACAGCCTCCCCACCCTCAAGGGCCCTCAAGCATAAGCCGTCAACTATGGTGAGAACTGTATATTAATTCTGCAATGTGGTATGTAAAAGCAGTCTAAGTCCTACATTCACTAGATTGATGCAAATTTTTTGAAGAATGTCAACTTATTATCTAGCTCTTGAAAAGCAAGCTTGCCATCCCTTTAGGAAAAATGTATCCTTCAAAAACCAAATTTTAATTTAAGACTAAACGTCACTCTAATGCAATTTATTTTCTAGTATTGTGTTAGTGCAACTAGATAGGCATCACATTAGCATAACCTATCCCCTAGTATCTCACCAATATGATGGCAACTTGAAGCTCGTGTATGCGAGCCACTATCCTAGCCATCACATGCATGTAGTAATCTTACCATACAAGTGAGCAACTTTCTTAGCCACCACATGTGTGCAACTTGAAGCTCAAGCAGGCGAGCCACTTTCTTAGCCACTGTATACATGTAGCAATCTTACCATACATGCAAGCAACTTTCTTAGCCATTGCATGTGTGTAACTTGAAGCTCGTGCATGTGGGCCACTTTCTTAGCCATCGCATACATGCAGCAAACTTATCATACATGCAAGCAACTTTCTTAGCCACCATATGTGTGTAACTTGAAGCTTGTGCATGTAAGCCACTTTCTTAGCCACCGTATGCACACAACAATCTTACCATACATGCGAGCAACTTTCTTAGCCATTCCATGCATGCAGCAATCTTACCATACATGTGAGCAACTTTCTTAGCCATCGCATGTGTGCAATTTGAAGCTCGTGTATGTGAGCCACTTTCTTAGCCACTGCTTGCACGCAACAATCTTACCATACATGCGAGCAACTTTCTTAGCCACCGTATGTGTGCAACTTAAGGCTCCTACATACAAGCCATTTTCTTAGCCACCATATGCATGTGACCTAGAATTTTGCAACTCTCATGTGACCAAAATTTCATAGCTCTTATATAACCTAAATCTTGCAGCTCTCATGCGACCAGATGCCTTAGTGCCATGCAACTTACTTATATATCGCTCACACTCAATATACTTAGCCTGAGCTTTTTTTTATTATTAAGAAGCATTATTGATTGCCTATTCAATTGTTTTTATGTGCAAAATTAATATTTATCATCTGAGAGTTGCAAGACGAGCAACCAAATATTTAAAGAAAAAAGAAGGAAATTTTATTCATGAAAAAGCCTTCGCAAGGTACATTTACGTCAAAAAGAGTCAAAACACAAGTCAGTGAAAGCTATAGCTAGTTTTTTCTAGAAGAAAGATTATCACACAAGGGAAAAGCTCCCACCAATTAGAGCACTAACTACTAAGAGGCAAACCCTTGCTGATTGGAAGCTCACGAGCTTGCTTAAGTGATAAATGGGAAAAAGGGCATAAAAATAAAGTAGTTTTAGTCCATTTTGTTGATAGTATTTTGTGTTTTCTTAGTGTCTTTACTTTGATTTTATGTTTTGTCCTAGATACTACTCTCGATTTATATTTTCATGCAAGATGACAAAAAGGCTTAAAAAGGAGAAAGAAACTCGAAGAATGAAGTTGCATTTAGATCAAGGAAAAGACAGAAGAAGCATCCATGCAAGAAACGAGCAAAAAACAAAGAAAATGTAAAGAAGTTGCCTAGCATGGCCATGCCATGGAACACGGCCAAGCTGTGTTAGATGCAGTAAGGAGCTCGGAAAAGAAATCACGAAGAAGTTGAAGACCATGCCTAGAGCACAGTCGTGCTACCTAACATGGCCAGGCCATGTTAGATGGTAGAAGAAATCTAAAGAAGAATTTACAAAGAAATTAGGGAACCATGCACGCAACACAGTTGTGTTACACAACAAGGCCAGGTTGTGTTATAAGTTGGCAAGTTTAATCTAATAAACGTGATCTCATGTAACACACCCAGCCCATGCTTTGAAACACAATTGTGGTGAACACATAAAAAGGCTATAAATAAGGCCCTTTGTAATCAGTTTTATACATGTATAATTTAGAATCCTTCTTTGAGGTTTAGGCTAGCTCTTTCTTCTCTATTCTCTTCTTTATTGCTTTAGGTTTCCTTTTAAATAGTTTATATAGATATTATTTCAGATTTTGAAGAGCTGCAGTTTTATTTTATTGAATTTTTCAGAGTTCTTCATCTTCTACTTATTCTACTTTCTTCTTCTTCTTCATCTTTCTCTTTTATTTTCTATTTGCATCTATTTATTCTACATCATCTTTCTTTTGCTGATCAATATATCTACTTTATTTGCTTTCTTTCATTTGTATCTACATTCTTTCTTTAGTTCTTTTATATCATCCTTCTTCTTCTCTTATCTTCTTTTACTTTCTTTATTAATTTGCATCTATCTTACTTTCTTTTATTTAATCTTGCTTTATTTCTGTTCTTGATCTTCTTCTTTCTTTGTTTTACTGCATCTCTTCTTCTTGACTGTTTCTTTATTTATTGCATCTACTTCTTTATTCTTCTTCTTGCATTCTTGCATCTTTCTCTATTATGATTTGCCTTTTCTTATTTGCTTTGGTTATTATTTCAATTATGCACGAGTAGATACCTATTCTAGGATTGGGAATTGCCCAATTATGGTTTCCTATCACTATTAAATGATTTGCTTTTATAATTGTCTGGAATTATTTGGTTTAATTGTTACATGCTTGCAGTTGTAGTTTAATAAAATATGTGGCTAGTATTTTATCTAATCTTAGGTAGATAGTTGAAGTACCGAAAGGAGAAGATTATCACCGGAACTCAACAA
>JANHAO010023267.1:0-11954 GCA_026873985.1 Saraca asoca
CACACACACATTCGATTTTGGAACCGAAGAAAAAGAAGCAAGCCGAAGCTTTGAGAAGCTTTCGGCCATGGTGAGGCCGAACCAAGAGGGAGAGGAAGAGAGGTCAAAAAGTTCAATCATTTGGCTCCATCCAGTACCAATCAAGCCCCTCCACAAGCTAGCACTTGGAGAGGAAGCTTTTGAGGCTATGAAGAGGATTTTCCTAGTGTCAAGATCCACAGTCTTCCGCTGTGAAAGAGCTGGACTAAAGGTTAGTAAGCTCACCTTCACTCTAGATTTGATCTAGGATGCTTTGACACCTCAAACTAGTGGATCTTGGGTGAGTTTAGTTCGGCCTAGAGAAGGCTTTTTGCTGAAAATTTTTTGAAATTTTTCTCCTCTTTGGTTGCACTAAACTCAACAGTTCTAGTTTTCAATTCTCAATTAAAACTCTTCCTAAGCAAACTCCATTCTCGTTAGTCCAGCCTTTTCCAAATCCATCAAGTCCTTCCATATAGGGCCGTTGAAATTTGGAGTGAAATAACCTGATCTTTCAATGTTAATGGCCAACGTCTCAAGCATTACTTAGCAGGAAAATCAACTGAGAAGAGAGTCACTTACACTCTCTCTGAGCTCCCTTTAACCAAATGATACTACTCAAGGAGTCGAGCTCATGACTTAAAACGAGCGCTTCTTGGGAGGCAACCCATATTTAATTTCACAGTATTTATTTTTGCTTATTTGTCTTTCCTTTCTTTTCAATTTTTAGTTTATCTTTGCTTTACAATTTTTAGCTCTTAGTATTGAAAAATTTTAAATTTATTGGTGGTTGAATTGCAGGCCTATCTCTATGTGCCAAGCATCATTTAAGGGGAGATTTTTTATGCAAAATTTTGAGCAAGAAAAAAGAATAGTAGCCTCAAACATGGTTTGGGTGTGTTCTAGGAGACAGCTGTGTTCCAAGTACCCCATGGAGGGTAAAATGGTAGCCCTGAACAAGGCCTACCCATGTCCCAAGACACACCCATGTTCCAAGCATCATGCAGCCAAAAAAAAGAAAAAAATGAATGAAAAAAAAAACTACAGAAAAGTTTCTAGCGTCAGACACCGCCTACCCATGTTCTAGAGCACACCCGTGTTTTGGGCACCAAGTTGAAACCTAAACATAGCTTCCCCTTTCATTTTAAACGCTGCTTCCCCTTCATTTTTCTCCCATTTCTCTCCTTCTCTCCACTATCTCCCTCCACTTTCAGCCAAATTTCACCCATATTTCAACCCAAACACCACCCTACCTCCTCTATTCCTCCATTTACCTCCTTGTTTCAGCCATTTCATTGCCACTTCCTTCCCCCTTCTCCCATCCTTTATTCTCTACTTGCATTGTTCCCCATCTTTGAGTTTTAGCAAAAAGAGGAGCCCCTGAAGGTGCTAAAGAGAGGAGCACATTGATGCAAAATGAAAGGGGAAGGTATTATTTGCTGATTTTCTTCATTTTGTTGATATTTGCTATCTGTTGTTTTTGTTATTTTTGCTAATTCTTATTATTTTTGCTACACAATGCCCCTTGTTTCTTTTCTATCTAGTTTTGCTTAAGTTGAATTTCTACTAAATTTCTATTGATGCAATATCAGTTGCTGTTGTGTTTGAATTTCTTTTGACCTATGAATTTTTGCATTATGAATTTTTGCTGCCTTTGAACAAGAAAGAACATTTTGGTGCTATTGCAATTTTTTGTGCTAACAAAGAGGATATTCTGTTGTTACTAGCATAGTTGTGCAAGAACTTGATAAATTTTGTCAGGTTAATGGCTCCCAAAAGATCTAGAATTAGCCAAGCTTCCTCCTTTCAAACCGACCAAGCTCATAGAGGATAAGATAATCTCATTAACCAATAACCTCATTAAATTAATGAATTCAGAATCGTATTCATTAATAATGATCAATGTAGTTGATATAATTAATTAGTAAAAAGAGGAATGCTGAGTACCCAATATGTTAATGAGGTATGTCTAGAATAATTGGGATTACTTGATGACACTCGCTACCTGTTTGATCGAATTGGATGGTCTGTTTTCATTACAATGTGTTGCCCCACTTATGCATAAATGATCTTAAAATTTTTCAGTTCTTTTAATGCAGTCTTGTTTAGAGGCAATGAGGTCGAACAAGGCCAAATAACCTTTAGATTATTCAACCAATACTATACTTTATCGTTAGCCCAATTCAATGATCTATTTAGACTGCCTCCCGGGGGCCCTAGAACTGTTCCCCTATGTTTTTGAGCAAGTTTATTTTGGAAATCAATTGCCATTGGGGGTAGTATAATGCATCACAATCAAAAGCCTTGTCAATTTGTAACCCTTGTTTTAAATATATTCAGCATGTCATGGCACACACTATCTTTGGGAGAGCTGAAAGCGATGGGATTGCAAGCCAACAGGAGCTATTTTTCTTATAGGTTATGATAAATAATAGTCAGGTCGACACTGGGGCATTCATAGCCTAACAAATACAAAAAAATAGGTAATGCATTGCATGAAAAGGTGGTGACAGGAGGATTGGTAACAACGATTGCTCGAGGCTTGGGGTTGGATCAACAAATTTTGGATTTATAGCCTTTACCTGGAAACTCTAGGATTGATATGGAATCTTGTTTGTATATGAAATTAATTATCAAGAAAGAATCCAAGTATTGGCTTCATTTTCGTGGAAGAGACTTTTTTTGCCTCCCCAACTCCGACCACACCACTATCACCAATGAAGCTAATTGGTGTTATCTGCTTCAAAGAGCCTTTGAAGACAAAGGTGATGAAGAAGAAAAAGAACCCCACCATAACCCCCGACCCCTCAAGTTGACTTTGAGAGTCCCTCCCATGCTCAACCAAGTGATCAAGAGCTACTGAACTTATGGCTTAGTTAGATTGAGGAGGAACAACATAACCAAAGGACCACCCTACACTCCATGCAAATAACACTTCAAAACATACAAGCAACAATGGGGTCCATGGAAACAATGATGGATTCTATGCAATAAATAATGTAGAGCTTATACAACTAGCGCTTAGAGCATAACTATCTTCTATCGCCACCACCTAAAGACCAGTAATTTAGTAAGCTTCTCTCCTTTCCTCTATGGTTTTATATTTGTTAGTTACATTGAGGATAATGTAGGATTTAAGCATGGGGGGTAGTTGCTTTCTAGCCTTTGGTCTATTTTGTGTAAATAGTTATAGTATTGTTTTATAGTCATTTTTCATTTTGAGTTGTGTTTTATTTTTGTTAATCACAAGGTTAATAACCTTTCCAATGAGTTGATGTGGTAATAACTAGTTCTAAACCCACGAAAGCTTGATATGAGATAGACCTTGAAATAAGTATTCTTGATTTAGTATTTCTTTCTTAGAATTAAACCTTAGGCTTCTATAAAAACACCTTATCTATTATACTATAATTTGCATGCACTTTATAACATTCGACATTATGAAAGTGTGAAGGTAGGGAAAGGTGAAGAATGAGGGTGTTTAAACCCAAAAAAGTTTTCATTCTGAGTACCTAATTTTTGAAGTTCCAAAAAGGCCTTTGGTATGAGTACCTAGATGCTTACACCTTAGTGAGATGGAGCATAAAATGCACTTATTGAAAAAAAATTGATGAAAAATGAAAAAAAATGATGAAAAGTGATGATTAAATAAGTGAATAAATAATTGAGAAGGGCAAGGCAATCTAGGGAGATCTGAAAGATGAGGATCTTACTTGAGTACCTTGATAGTCATTTTGGTGCATGAAAGTTATAGTAACAATAGGGTGAGACGTATAATACAAGAATCAAGGTTTAATATTAGGCAAGTAAAGACTAATCATTAAATGCTTATTCATGTATCAGTTGATGTCATGCTGATTGGGTGAAAAAATTAGTTGTATCACATCTGCTTGTTTGACTTATGAGTATACATTTTCCCTTTCTCAGTGTGCATTCATGTATTATGATTTGCTTGAGGACAAGCAAATGTTCAAGCACGGAGGAGTTGATAAGTGGGCAAAATGCGTAGTATTATATTAATTTTAATCTCTTGATTCATTGTTAACTTGTGATTTCTTTGCTCTTTTTGCTTTAGTTTAGTATGTTGTTCATTAGTACTGCTTTGTTTAGTATCTTTCTATGTAGGTTAGCAAGAAGGCTAAAAAAGAAGGATGAAAGTAAAAATTCGAAGCATATTTAGATTAAGGAGAAGTTAGAAGAGGAGCCCTTGCAAGAAACACAACTTAGTTGTGCCTTAGGCTGAAGCAAGGAAAACACATCTTGAAACACAGCCTAGCCGTATCCCAAGACATGGCCATGTTTGGTGCTGTCCCACTTCTCCAGATTTCTCCTTTTCTAGCCCAAAACACGCCCTAGCCATGTCATAGGATATGGCCATGTTTCGGGATCTGCTACCCTACTATTTAAGCCATTCTGGGTGCAGCCACTAAGGAGAAAAAGGGCTTTCAAATAAGCTAGTTAGGTTTTCAATTTTTGAGATGTTTTCTGAGTATATTGTTAGGCATTCTTATAAGATTGAAGCTTTTGTGAAGATTCTAGTTCATTCCATCACTTGGCACTTTGGTTATCTTTTCCAATCTTTATCCTTGTTTTTTCAGCATTTGTATCTGGATATTATGGAGTATTCATTAATGATGAATCTGATTTTAATTTCTATTATGAGTAAGTAGATTTCTATTCTAGGATTGGGAATAACCCACTTATGGTTCCTTGTTACTATATTAATTGATTTCCTATTGTAATTATTTGGTACTACTCAATTCAACTATTATGACCACCAAGTGTTTGATAAAATATTTGGTCACCATTTTGTCTTATTTTAGGTAGATAATTGAAGTACTAAAAGGAGAAGATTATCATCGGAACCTTAACAGTTGATTAAGGAAATTTTAACCACAAAAGTAGATTAGGTTCCTTTAGGATTGAATTAGTTGGCACTGATGTTAAAGGGCTTAAATTTATCTAATCCATGAAAATAGGTTCAATTAGAACTATTATTAGACCTTGAAAGAGGTTAGTAATAAACCTAGGCTAAACCATCCTTGATTATCTAAGTAATTGTAATAGGAAGAATTTACACCATTTGTTGAAGACCATAAGTGTGGTAAACCCCAATCCTAGGTTTTTATAATCAAAATTTGTTTGTTAATTAAGTGCTACTTTCTTATCAGTTTTCTTTAATATCTTTAGCATCCTTTATTGATTTAGATAACTTGAATTGCAAAACTCTAGTAATCGATATCTTGGTCTTTGTGGGATTCGACCCGTACTTGTTGGTGTTTACTACAATTACATTGTACACTTGCGGAAATATAACAACAAGAAGATATGCAATCATCATTGATGGCTATCGAATCCACCAAAAATAAATTATTAAACTTTTAATTTTGTAGTTTTGATGAGTCCATATTGAACCCTAAAGATTGATTAATTAATTTATTATTTTAATTTATTAAATTCAAAAAACTTAAATGAAAAAAGGATTTTGAATTCAAAATCAAAATATAAAATAAAAATAGAAATTAAATTATAAAGGAAACTTTAAATCAGGAAAACTTCAATTCAAAAGAGATTCATATATTCAATTCACAAAATGATCATCGATACCTTAATATTATTTCTTTTTCAATTACTTAGCCAAGAATTACCTAAACATTAAAATAATCCTTATCTTTCTTCCTTAATTTCATTAATTCAAGCTTAGCATCCAAATTAAATTCTTTTTTATTAATTGATTCAGTATCAAGTGATCTTAGTCAAATTAATAATAGTATTGTGAACAAGAAAATACTAAGACTAGATAACAATTATACACTAGTACAAGTCATTTAATCCATTCTATGTTTCCTATAGGTATTGAATGAAAATCGAGATCATAATCATTGACACCTAATCGCTACCCATACTAAACTATTATAACAATTACAGATATGAGGTTCTATTAGCAATAATCATAACATATAATTAACTAATAGGAAAACTATCTTATGCAATCTTAAATCAAATAAAATAAAGAAACAATAGATAATCGAATCAAGAATAATTCAAAACAAATCAGATTTCACACTCATAGTAAATTGAAATGGAATTCCCTTGAATTGAAAAATGAGTTTAACAACTCATTGCAAAGAAACTAAAACTAGAAGAAGAAGAAGAAACAAATTGTTGTAGAGAGATTATATTTTCCTACCCCCAGATGGAGTCCTATTTATATGCATAAACAAAGGAAATCAACCCTTTATGACTTTGTAGTGATCCTCAACTAATCCTGATTTAGTTGGGATTCTAATCGATCTAGTTTTCTTTTTTGACTTTAACTACTGATTTCGGCTAAACAAGCATAGAATTATACTTTGATTTCTTTGGAAAGTTGTAACCCTACTCCTTAGCATTCCCATGGATCAAGCCTTGCTCAAGATAGAGGTTTCTAACTCATGTTATGGGCCAATACACAAAATTGGTTTAAAGCAGTCCAACCTATATAAGATTTTATAACTTAATTTCATTGCCTTGTTTCTCATTCAAAATGACATAGTTTCACTTCAAGGCATTTATGAAAGTTACATATATGGATCTTAGCTTTGTAATGGGCTTAGCCTTGCATAGCTCAAAGGTCTGTAGCTCTAGATAACATTTAGATATCATAACTGGGTCAGGATTCAACAAGGTCAGCATTCTGCTTTAACTTCTGAGCTAATTTCGCATAACTAAGCATCCAAACTGGGCTTAAAGCTATCACAATGATTGTAAACGTTTGTCATAGCTTTCCAATGACATAAGAATTACCCCAAGCGAAGGTCTAGAACTTTAGATATAGCCATTATGTGGAGATTTACATTTGGCAGTATCTTATGGCCATCAAGGCATGGGTACTCAAATGTGTATGATATTAGTATCTTTATCGAATCTGAAAGTGATAATTTTGTGAAGCTTAATATGACACTTAGGCCAATTATGGTTACTAATTATATGAGCTTTATAATTAGGTTATCCTGTGATGAGACAACTTAGTCCAATTAAGTTAATATATAAAAGGTAGGTCCCTACTCTCACCCTAGGTCAGTTCCTATAGTCTCTTCATCAGGATTTGTAGACGCATTCTCCCACATGCTGCTAGAGATTGAGAGAACTGAACCTACTATAATTCGCTCTTATTCAACTCAATTGATTTACAACCTGCGCAAAGTAAATAATCATTTTACATTATTATTATTGTCATCAATTTGTATTTTATTTATATTATATGACATAATAAATTAAATCTGGGTAATTGGTTCAATTTTGTAACGTAATTCTTGAACAGACTTCATGTACAAGTCATCTGTTGCACAAAAAAGAATAAACATAGTAACAACGAAGGATCAGGGAAAGAAATGCCAGACCATAGTATGAGATTAACTTTAGTGTCACTCGACCAAATGGGCATGCTTTGCCATCTACCCACAAACACATTAGCACGCATTGGTGTCACGGGCATGTAATTTCTAGTCGTATTGTGCAGCACATGATGTCAACTCTTGGTCAACATACTAGTATCTAACAACCTCATACCACACTTGAATAGATAATTGGGTTATTTTCTCATACAATAAAAATCTTAGAGAGACAATTTTGAATAAGTGTGTAGTTGAAACATCCATGCATATGGAGTCTTAAAGAACACCTCACATAAATAACCTCTAATGTATATCGAAAATAGACTTTTTGAATAAGGAAAGAGACAATTTCATTTTATAGGTATATGTCTCATTATATAATTTTGAATGTGTAGGAGAAGTCTCTAAGGTACCACACTTTAATTCTTAACTTGTGCCTTAGTGTCCACTCAGATCACTGGATACACTCCTTAAAAAGTATTCTAAGCCAAAGCCTTTCTGGTAGAAATAAATATATTTTTTTCAAGTTGATATAAGGACTTTTCCTATAACTCAAAAGAGAATTTATGTGCTATTTCATATGGATACAAAGATAAAGATGCAAGGATTGTAATCATATATTTTCGCATTAGACAAGCAATTAATACTAAAAAAGACACAAACACCCCAAAATAGAAAAATTAATATACAAATACATTTACTTCTAAATTCGTATCATAAAACTTTCTCTTCATACTTATTTTTTAAGTTAAATTTTGATTAAAATTGAGTATGTTTATCTGCCAAATTAATTAGGGCCAATTTATGACATTGGGCATATAGAGAACCGAGGATAAGCACGTGTTAAAGCTACTCAACAAGTCATTTAGAACATAAGAATTAGGTTTGAAGCTGGAAACAGAAAAATCACCTCACTTGAGTTAACACTTTAACAACGTCGGATCCAGCAAAAGCAGAATGTGCGTAGAAAAGAATTAGGGGTTCTAATCCAGTTGACACAGGGCCATGCAATCAGCCCATGTCAACTTGGGCCCAAAATTTGAGAGAAAGCAGGCCCTGAGATTGGGGTAGCAATTCTGGTAGCCACGTGACACTCACACACCACATGACACACTGATTACTGGGACCAGCAGAGGGGTGACGAGTGCTTCTGATTTGATAACACCATATTTCTTCTTCCTGGAGACGTAAAAAGAACTGGCAAGATATTTCTAATTTTTAGCTCATCTAAATTATCAAAGCGTGTGATGTACTCAAATAATATCAGACCAGAAAATTTCTTTGTTTTAGTCAGCAATCTTAGTCATCTTGTGACATCTGCTGATATATTGAGAGTTTTCCTTGTTCAATTTTCTGAAGTCAATCCAAAATATTATATATGTGTTGAGTAATTTGTCATTCTTATTATCATAAAAAAAATTATTTTAAAAATTCAAAGACCAGTTTGCGTAAAATTAATGTATAATTTGGTATTCATTTGATTACTCAAATATTTTAACTTCCATGTTGTGTGGTCAGTTGAGTGCCATGTTACTAAGATGGAACATAGTGGAATGAATAACCGGAGCAGCCTCTTTCCGAGTACAAGTTAAATATTTTGCCAACCACTCGGTTGACTTGATAAATATGTTAGCTGTAAGCTTTGAGATTGCCCATTTTGCTAAGAATAAAATAACACGGACTGAGATCGAGACGTTGAAACCGCTTCACCAAGATTCTTCCATAGATAGTAACAATGTAGTGACTAACTTAACGTACACAAGTTGGGTAAACAATGATTAATTAAGAATTCATCCCTAGACCCAAAAGAAAGGAATATCTAACAAATAATAATACAAGATAAAGCATTTGCAAGAGTAGGGTCTCCCCAAGTCTCTCCAATTTGTTGGATTAATAATGAAAATGTTGTCCGAGGTTTATATACTGTCAAGTAATTTCTAGATTGAGAAATTTAGCCTTATGTTTGGATGTAGCGGGAAAAAGAGTGGAACAAATTGGTGAAAATAAAAGATATAGAAAGAAAAAAAGTAGAAAAATAATTTCCCACTTCCAGTTTAGATAGGTCGAAAATAGGGGTAAAGAAAATGGGTGATAAAATACTTTTTTCTTTTTTGGATCTGTAGAAAAGCGTGGGGGAAAGAAAACATTATTATATCAAATGACAAGATTATCTATATTATATAATTATGTAAATATGTATAAAATAAATATAAATTTATATCAAAAAATGACACTCTTTCCAGGTATGCATTCTTTTTAATTTATATATTATAAAAATACTAATTATATATATTATTGTGTTAGTATATTATCCTTTACATACATATGCATAAAACTTTCAAATGAGAAATTTATTCTTAATACAATAGAGGAATTGATAGAAAATAGTGGATTTATTCACATAAAATATATATTTCAAAATATAAATAAATTTAAACTATTCAATTATATATTTATTGTTATCCAAATTTTTTTCAATTTTATACGATGAATATAATAATTACTTATAATTCAATAGTTGAATTATAGAAAATTATATTTTTAAAATATTTACAAGGCCTCTTACACTATCCCACTTATTTCTTTAATGTAAAAAATATATTTAATGATGAATAAGGAATTACCGACCACCACAGGTCAAACAAGTATTGAGCACAGGATAAAGCACCAGACTTTCTTGCATATAAACAAATAAGTGAGGCCGATCCCGAGCATCGAGCATGACCAAACAATCACTAACAACCATGGGGTAACACAAGACAAATCTTGACATCTGCCTACAGGTATCAACAACTATCAAAAGGTTAGTGATTGTTGCGTTTCCAAAATCCTCCAACCATTGAGAAATCAACACGTGATCTGTTCCCACTGGTTAGTCGATCTTGCTTTGAGCCTATACAAGGTCCCCAAGTACACATTTATGGGGACTTATATTATTCCTAATACTAAAGCTATGCAAACTGACTTAAGCATTAAAGAGACCTTAACGGTTTGAGCCTTTCTATGTTGGTTATCATTCCTTCAATCGTGATCATCTGCCTTGCTCTATCATGGCATGTTTGGTCTTCAGCTCGGTTGAGGACAAGATTTTTTAATTGGCATCATATACGGTCTTTATGAATTTTTCTACTCTTGATTATTTCCCTTTACTTTTACTTTTTCATTAAATACAAAATCTATTTTCAAAATTTTTCCTCGTGATGTTTCTGCAATGAATTGTGATACAATATTGTTTTTCACTGTTTATAATACTTTTGGAAGTTGAAATGCCAAAAGATCCACAACAATCTCCTAAATCACTGGATTCCAGTGCGAATACTGGTAATCTTCAATAATTCGCCATTATTGACAATATTTTATGATCTTTGTTGAAATTTATGTGAACACTACCAATCCATCCGTTAATATTGTAATTATTTTTGCTAAGATTTATATAGATCATGAATAAGAGCGCCAGATTATGCTAAAAGAATGAAAATGGCATATATGCACTTATTAAGCGTTTTGTAACGATAGGTTCTACAAGTAAAGGATAACAATGAACCATTTACAACACTAACGATCGATCCCACGATCTAGTGTAGGAAAATGGTAGCCATTCAACCTTCAAGATCAATCATGTAGTTAGAAACACAGAGCATGAGATGTTCCATCATGAAAATAGACTACTCAGAGAAAAGTTAGAATTTATGAGAGTCAATTACACAAGCAGAATGAATACTATGAATGACATGCCCATTATTGAAGGCCATTTCACAACCACACTAAGGAATACAAAAATGAGGGTTCCTAGGACCTCTGATTTTTAAAGAGAGCAAATATTGTAATAAGAAAATTGGTCAATCTTGAGAAATGGGCATGGCTATCATAAGGAACAAGATGAAAATGCAAATCATCAATTTACTAAAGAAATAATGGTTGTACCTGTCCTATAAAACTTTAAAGCTTCAACAAACCTAGAATCATACAATGGCACCGTTAATGCCCAAGAGCATATTGAGGGACTTTTCGAGTTGCAATGCTTTTGTCTGGGGCACATAACAAATTATATGTAGAGATTTTCTACAACTTTAAAGAAAGTTAGCCTCCGATGGTTTATGGGTCTAAGGCAAAACTCTATAGGAAGATTTAAAGGGCTAGCCAATCAGTTTCTCACCCATTTTGCAACATCACAAGTGCATAAGAAAACCAGTGCCTTGTTAACCAATATCAAAAAAAGGAAAATTTGAGCCTCTTAAAAGTTATCAGGGTCAATTCAATCAAGCCGCCTTAAAGATTAAGGACTTGCAAGAAGTGTGGTTATACATTCAATATTATTCAATCTATGTTTTGGAGATTTTTCCAAATCCCTAGCTAAGGAGCTTACAAAATCATTAACCGAACTACAAGCTGCAAGTTTGCTTGGCCAAGATGAGAGGAAAGAGGCCATGAGTTTCAAAAAATTTTCTTCCTCTTGGCTGAGCAAACTTCCCATAGATCCATTGGTGTGAGGACTCAAAATAACCTAGATCAAATCTAGAGTAGAAGAAGAGCTCACTAACCTTTAGTCCAGCTCTTGCA
>JANHAO010023268.1:0-11943 GCA_026873985.1 Saraca asoca
TCTATATACACACATTATAGATTGATGAAAAAATATTAAACATCCCAAAGATTTGAACCCATTAATTTATTCTATAATACATATTGTCTTAGCCAAGAAGAACCTTCCCTTCAATATTATTATATCTAAAGTTGACGTTTACTGGGGAGGTACTGGAGCTCTCCTATAAGGCAGAGAGCTAGCTGAGGCAGAGAGCTAACTAGCTGAGGCAGCGAACTAGCAAGGCAAAGAGCTAACTGAGGCAACGAGCCAGTAAGGCAGAGAGCTAGTTGAGGTAAAGAGCTAGCTGAGGCAGAGAGCTAGCTGAGGCAGAGAGCTAGCTGAGGCAGCGAGCTAACTGAGACAGAGAGCTAACTGAGACAGAGAGCTAGCTGAGGCAGCGAGCTGAGAGCTAACTGAGGCAACGAGCTGAGAGCTAGCTAAGTAATCTGGATAACTTAGATCCTTCCCGATGCACTTGGCCTTTTGCCAGCTCACCCAAATAATGTATACAACATGTATAAAATATAAAAATTTGTAAAAAATAGAACGTGAATGAAAGCATTTCGTAATAATAATATTTGCTGGGAGTTGAGAGTTAGGAGTTAGAGCTAGAGAGCTGAGACTTGGGAGGTGGGAGTTAGAGCAAGGAACTAGGAGCTAGGAGCTATGAGCTCATCTTTAGAACTGGGAGTAGGGAGCTGCGAGCTACGAGGTAGAGCTCATCCTTAGAACTGGGAGCTGGTACTTAGAGCTAGAGCTAAACTTGAGAGTTGGGAGCTCATCTTTAAAGTTGAGAATTGGGAATTAACTGAGACATATACATATATAATTATATTTATAGAAATTTTAATAAAATTTTATACTAATAATATATAATTAATTAATAAAATTTATAGAACTGTGAGCTTTAGCTTGCAGCTCCTAACTTCCATTCATAACTAAGAATTTATTAATTATCATTATTTCTTTATAAATTTGAGGTTTACCTCCTAACTTATCATGTATTAACTTTGATAACAGATTAAAATAAATCGTGTAAACAAACAAAATACATCAATTTAAATATTTTTTTTACTATTATAAATATTTAATTTATCATATATATATAATAATTATAAAATTTTATTTTATTATTATGATATATTTTATGAAGTCATCATAATAACCGTGCATAGCACGGGCCAAAAAACTAGTACACTTAGTACTAAAACTTGTACTGGCAATTGCGCGATCACTTGTACTAATACTGGTACTGGCACCGGAAGGCAGAGCCAAAAATACTTTCAAAAAACGGCCTTACAAGGAGGACGATAGCGTCTGTCAGTTTATCCTCTTCAATCCTCTCTTCAGAAGCCAAGCTGAAGTAGAAGCAGAGTTCTGCAGAAGCAAACGAAGTGCATATTTGATAATTGCAGAGATGGCAATGCGTGCGACACTCGGTAACACTACTCCCCTACCATGCGTCCTTCCTACACGCAAAGGTTGTACTGTCCCCACTCTATGCAATATGCATTGTCTGTATCTTTCTGTCTCACTGATTTCATGTTTGTTTATTAGGGCTTTTCGGAACTGGTAGCTTCAAATTATCGCCAAATAATGAGGTTTGATTTCAAGTATCTTTGTTTAAAGCATTTTCAATCCTACAACTGCTATTTGGTCTATTAGAAATGTTAATTAGCCGTTAACCGATTCTGGGTGAATTTTTTGTTAAACAAATTTTGGGTTTCAATCCTACAAATCCCTTTGTCTTGGACTTTTTGTTTTTTCCTAAGTAAATAAATGATTAATTTTTCTTACTATATCCCTGTACCTCGTTATATTGAAAACTGAAAAACTGTCACCAGCATGTTGGAATTCATCTTATTTACACTACTCCTATATTTGCATTTTGAATTCATCCAAGTTGAACTGAACCTAGAGTTGTTACTTGTAGTGATTTTTTTCTTGGCTACTATTTCTAGTAATCATGAGTTCTATAGAAAACCAGATTGTTCTACATTCTTCTGCACAATCTGTACTTGGCTTAAGAAGTGCCTAGGATATCTGTGAGGCTTGATTTGAGGATGGTTCTCTGTATGGACTTATGTAAGGGGTCTCGGTCATGAGATGAGAAACTGTGTTAATGGCAAGACAATCTCCTTTAGTCATAGTTCTTCTGAGGAGAATGGCATGGGAGGCACCTTAGGACCGCAAGGTCCAGTCTCTAAATTGAGAAAAAGATAACTTTCTTTAGTCATCCTTCTACTGAGAAGAACAGTTCTACTGTGATTTTCCCACCTTCAATTTTATACTGGATAATTTGTGGTTTTAAGGAGTGGAAACTTTTAGAATGGTTCAGGTAAAAGATTTTAAGTTGAAGATGAATCACATGACAAGGCTGGTTTGATTTGGAAGTGATCAAAATTGAGTTTTGAAGATGTAATTATTAAGAGGTGAAAACAAGACTTCTGACTCTGTATTTACCAAACAACTGCAACTTTAAAACAGCCACCAGCTATATCTGCATCTGGATTTTAACTTTTTACAAAGTCTCTCTTATTGAAGATGACAAAAGTCCTAAGTTGTTCCTGTTTGTTATACAAACTCAGCTCTTCATTTATGCTTCTGGTACTTAATAGGAGAGTAGCAAGTCCATGGGCCTTTGAAATTAAGGAGATATGTTAATAGCAGCATAGGCATTCGTTGCAATAGTTACACTACTGTAACCATGAAGACTTGTAATGATACAACAGAAATGAGCTGATTGATTGATCAATCGCAGCAGCCTTGTAGGCTTAGTTGCCCTTGCTTCCCTGGGCTGCTCATAAATTGATAATTTACAATTAGATTGTTAAAATATAAATGTTTAATTTGAAACGTATTAATTGTCTTGTGTAAATGCACTTGAGTTTCCTTGTTTGTAATAAAACATTAAACTTTTTAGTTTGTATTACTGGCTAGAAAGGCATGTCTGGTTCACATGATATGTTTACCTATTTATAATTGTCACCCTTTCTTCTTTTTTCATTATATACTGCAGAGAAGACGCATTCACAAAGTTGGATGTGCTAAAATCAATGCAAAATTTGAGCTGCAGCCTCCACCATATCCACTGGTAAGATCTGAAGTTTGTACTTTTAGCTGTTGGTTTTCATTGACCTTCTACTTCACTAATTTGTAATGTGAACCTATGGCTATAATAGCTAATGGCAAAAGCAGATCAGGTAGCTTTATCATTGTCTTGTTTGTATTGTATCGATAAAGAACGTTAAAAGTAAGAATTGAACAATAAAATACAGCATGTCAGTTTGTGTGTGCATAGTTACATGCATGTACCAAAATTTTGGCATGCTTAGAATGTAAGTAATGAAGGAAAAATTGGGTGCCATTATTCTGTTTTGAGGTATTCAATATATCAGGCTTAAGTTTAGGGTTACCACAAATTTTTCTGAACCCATGTTGAAGTTTATTACTTGCCAAATTTGATCCAATTCAGTTGCTACTGTGCAGTCTTTGTCTGAGAATATTTGATTAGGTTGAGATTTATGGGTGCCTCTTTAATTGATTGGTCAGTATCATTTGACAGTAATCTTTTACAATTCTCCTTTTTTTCAGTTAATTCTTTATTCTGTCTCATTGGACTCATAATTTAATAGTAACTTTTGATGTCCCATTTATTTTGGTTGTTTTGTCTATGTTCTTTTCTTATTCAACTTGTGCTGCTGCTTTCCAATGATCTCTCTGGATCTGTCCTTGGGTTGATATTGTAATTCTGACATCATATTGCCCATGACCATGGTTGTTGTTTAATGGAAAAAATAGTTGTCTGTTGTTTATGATTCTACTGGAGCAAGGATCTAATATCTCCGCTGACCTATGAGTTGGACATAATAAACAATAATAAGTCTAATTGCGAAAGATAATGACCAAACCATTCATTGACTGGTCCTGAAGTTTTTATGATAATGTTAGATTAAGAATACATATTGTTATAAAATTTTTGTTTACTGAAAATTTCCAGAATGCATTGGAACCAAATATGAGCCAGCAGACACTGGAGTATCACTGGGGAAAGCATCACCGAACTTATGTGGAAAACTTAAACAAGCAAGTTGCAGAATCAGACCTAGAGGGGTTGTCACTTGAAGATGTTATACTTACTTCATACAATAAGGGTGATATTCTTCCAGCATTTAACAATGCAGCACAGGTTTGCATGTTTATAACCAGGAAGTCTAATTATATTTTTAAATTATGATATTCATAATTTTAATTTTAATTTACTTACTGTAGGTGTGGAACCATGACTTTTTCTGGGAGTCCATGAAACCAGGTGGTGGTGGGAGGCCATCTGGGCATCTTCTAGAACTCATTGAAAGGGATTTTGGTTCATTTGAAATATTCATTGAGGAGTTCAAGGCTGCTGCAGCAACACAATTTGGTTCTGGTTGGGCTTGGCTTTCATGTAGTGACCTTTACAACATTTTTTCTGTTGTCACTTTATGTCATTCATTTCCAATTGTTTTTCAAATCTTGTTTCTTATCAAATTCCTCTTTTAATCACCGAAATCTAGATAAAGAAAGCAGACTTGACGTTGGAAATGCAGTGAATCCTCTTCCATCAGACAAGGACAAAAAACTAGTAGTGGTCAAGAGTCCCAATGCTGTGAACCCCCTGGTTTGGGGCTATTATGTAAGCGATAATTTAATCATTAGTTATAATATTCTCGGTTTTTTTTTTTTTTTTTTATGTTTTGTTGATGAATATTAGTTATGCCTGATGAGGTTTGTTATTGATATGTTGCAGCCTCTCCTTTGCATTGATGTTTGGGAGGTATTTATTAAGTTTACTTTCCATATATAATCACTTGAAATAAGCTGCATAAATCTGTGAAACAATATTATAATCATTGTTCTCACTTTTGCAATGAAATTTCATTTTTGTACAGCATTCTTACTACCTTGACTATCAGGTGAGTTGTTGTTCATAAACATACAAATGCAATTGTCCATATTCTATCCAGTAAATAACTGTGGTTATAACTATCTTTAATTCTCTTCACAGAATCGCCGGGTTGATTATATTTCTGTGTTTATGGACAAGCTTGTGTCATGGGAAGCAGCCAGCTCAAGACTTGAACAAGCAAAGGCTCAAATTGCAGAGAAGGAGAGGGAGGATGAGAGGAAAAGAAGGGAGGAAGAAGAAAAATCAACTTTTAGTCAACCTACTGCAGGGGTATATCCTGATAGTGATGCTGATTCGGAAGCAGAATGAGCTAAATTTTAGATTGTAGTAAGAAAAAGTAGAAAATAAATTAGTGACACGCCCTTTTTTACAAGTTGGCTTAAAAATAACTATCAGCTTGAGTTCAAATCAGGCTACAAGATTTTGTAAAGTAATTAGAAATCTCAATTCTATTTCTTTCTTATGTAGAATGTAAATCATGGCTACAGATATGCATTAATAATATGAGATTCCATCATTTGGAATGTTGGATATGTTCTGAAAGACCGTCAGTCTCTAATGGTAAAATTGCTATATTTCATAATTCGTGTTGAATTGCTGCAACTTTTAGATGTTATTAACTTAGCCCTCAATTTCTTTTCTTTTTCTTCATTTTCCTTATTTCCAAATAGAAGTTTCAAAAAGTAAAGAAAAGGATACGTATGTGATATAACTGATATAAGAGTTCAGAAAACAACCATACTGCGAACATCTATTACTGCTCTATAATCAATGTTTTATTCAGTTTAAAAGAATGACAAATATGAACAACCAGTGCTATATATTTCTCATTAAATCATTCACTAAATCATCAATACTAGCAAAAATAATGCCCCATGTACTCTCACTTTGTATTCAATCAATGACGTATTATGTACACAAAAGAATCCTAGCCCGAGAGAAGAAATTGTCTCCTTTCTATCATCTTAATGGGGATATCTTGAGGGACAAAAGATTATCAAGATCTGACATCTCTGAAGCATCAGTTCTCGGTTGAGTCTCATCTGCCCCAGCCGACACAATCGGAGGCAACTGATGAAACTGATATTGCTTGGTACTATTTTGCAATTGCTCAATCTCTTCCTCTTGCATCTCATCAATACATTCGATGTGAATTTCATATATCAAAAAAGATAATTTTTAACTTTTTAATTTGATCAAATAATTTTTTTATATATATTTTAGAATTATTCAGTACACTAATTTTTTAATTTAATTTTTTTTAAAAAAAATGCACATAACTTATTAAAATATAATTTTTAATTATTTTTTTTAATTTATTCTTCTTTTTTTGATTAATTGAGAGCTCATACTTTAATTAAGTAGAAGCTCTCATTTTCAATACTTATATTTTTTTAATATTATATTATTTTAAATACTTTTTCTTTCACAAAGGAGACAAAAAAAACTCATATATCATTATATATTTGGTTTATATCCATTCGTTCAACATAAATAAAAATAAATAAATAAATAAATATATGATGTTATAAAATATAATTAATTAAATTTTAAAAAATTTTATTTTTATTTTAAATATATTGATTACATCAATATACTTTAACTTCAAAATAAATATAAATTAATTTATTCTATATATTATCTATTAATATTAACGTATCATTTTATGTCATTAACTAGATTAACAACTAATTTTATTAAATAATTTTAACACAATCAACTAACTTATTAATTTTTAACTAACGATTAATAACTAATAAAATAGTTAACAATTAATTTATTAGTTACTTGTATCAAACTATTCTTGAAAACTAACATCATTGATGGCCTACCTGCTGAATCCAAAGTAAGGTTCTCATCTACTTTCTGCCTACAAAGTTCCTGCAATTCAAGATGTACATAAGAGCCCCTACAACGTTGAAAGTTGAAACCCATCCAAAGCCTTCAAAAAAATATTCCTCCAGCCAAAAGCATTATATATGAAATCATGTATTTTGACAAAAGAAAAAAAAATGGCATTAATAATGGATAAATTTTATAAATAATGGAGAAAGAAAATGGTCTCATTGGTCAACAAACTCTGGGCTTGATCAAGATCCATCAAACTCCTGCTGGGTATGAAGCGATCACCCTGACAAATACACCCAGAACGTCAACAAGAGACCAAATCAGTGGCCGGTTGCCAAAATCTAACCAAAAAAATCAAAACCTTCAGAAATCAAATTCATGTGTACAGGGAAATCTTATTGAAAAACTTCAGAGATATACGATTGCATCAAGTTGGCTAGACTATGAATTCTTTTAGCCGTGGCTTTATTTTTACTTAGAAAGTACTAAGCAAATCTGGTGGGGTTATGTTGGGTCATCATTCTTTGGAAAGCAAAACTAAATTGTTTGATACTTGTGAGTAATTCATTAGGCAATTCTTTCAATATCTACTGTCAAAACTTGTTTTTAGCCTTAGATGTCGATAGCAGCTTCATATCCAAGTCCCTTATGAGTTTGTTACTTCTAGATTTGAAGAAAGACATTCTTTGGTGAGTTGGACTATAGTAGAAGAAATGGTGAATAAGAAGATTTTGATCTTTATTTGTGTTGGTTGGAGGCAAGGTAATTGGGAACGATAAAGGTAAAAAGAAGGAATCGGGTGTTGGAAGTGATTTAATGATTATTTTTTCCTTATTCGTGCAATGATTCAAATGAAAGGAGAGTATATTGAAATTAAAAACTAAGCTTTCGACCTTACTCTGCTTTAGTCATCTAAAAACTTAGCAACATGTTGTATTTTTTTAGAAAAAAATATCTGTTTATACAAGTGAATTGTAGCTTTAATAGCAATGAAAAATGGTATTTGATACTTACTGTATTAGATGAAAATGGTATTGCATCCAGATTAGTAGGAAGAGATTCCTCAACTCTTCAACTTAAAAGATACAATATTGTAAAACAGTGTGCAAACACCAAAAATAATTACTCTTTCTCTCGGTATATCGCAAGTGAGCAATTATTATGCCCTGGTTTCGACTACGTAACCAAATACCAAGCAACACAGTATAATAGGAATAACAAAGTCCAAAATTCTAGTTTCTATACAAGTTCAGATTTCTAGAATACTTATATACTGACACAGTCTAAAATAGTTTGTCATCTCAGATGATCGACCTTAGTCAATCAACCAGAACCAATTGAGGAAGTAGCTACAACAAGCAGACTTAGATATGGTCTGATTGACCTGTTACATTTAGTCGATCACCTTATTCATAGGACTTGGTTAAAGTGCTCAGCAGATCAACCACCTAACCAACACATGATCAAAGGTGTGACCCAAACATACGTGAACAATGTGATCACAGTAACTGTCTAATAGAAATCTCGCTAACGTTACCAATACGCTAAAGACAAGTTGTATTTCATTCGTCTAAAAGCATGCTAATTGGTATACTCGACACCTATATAAACTAAGATATACTAAGATGCATTTCTTCTTCAAATCATTTTCATTACGTTACTAAAACTTTGCTCAAACACTAACTTAACTATCGAAGCGTACTAGACAAGCCACTTCTGTCGTGTGCAACTAATTTTGCTATGCTTGCAGATGGCTTCTCAACCCTTCTTTGCTTCGCCAGTTAGCTTCACTGAACAAAGAGTTTCATATACTTTAATTACAATTCTTCTAACCAACAACAAAAGTGACAAATACAAGCTATCCATGAAATACATAAAAATTATAAAATATACATATATTAATCATGTATTCTCTATGGATGCATATATACAAATTATACAATGTCTACTTGAATGGAAAACTAATTGACAGAATAAACCTTAAAGACATAATCGAAGAGATTTCAACAAACATATTGCTCTATGTTGATATGAATATGTCATTTTATATCATTATACATTTATAAACTAGTTCAACAAATAATTTTACTAAACAATTTTCATAAAATCAGCTAGCTTATCAACTTCCAGCTACTAGTTAATAACTAGTAAAATAGTTAACAATTTGTTTATTAACTACTTGCACTAAATAAACTTTAAGATGAGAATAGTAATGCTTAGTTTGGATAGCAAGGCTCTATAGTGGCATCAACATTACATGAAGAACTATGAAGGGTTGCATGCTGTTTAGTGGCTCACAAGCTGTGAATACACTGGTTTAATGGCTGATTGGGTTTGTCTGAAGTAGACCAGGACAATAAAGGAGTTCTATGAGGAATTTGAAACTATCCTCAACTCATTTTGGTTGTCTGATGATTATGCACTTAGCATTTTTTTGAAGGAGGACATTTTTCATGTGGTATATTTGCTCTGGTCCTCTGCTCTAAATATTGCTCTGAATTTGCCTAAATAAGTAGAGTCCATAATTTACAACCTCCTCCAAAAGACCAAATCTTCTCTTAAATATCCTAACCCTACTCCATTTCATCAATTTTCTTCCATTGCAAACACTTATCCATCCCCACAACCTAAGCCTCACTCGCTACCTCCCCTGCTTCCTACACCTAAATTTCCACCAAATCCTCAATTACTACCCTACCACCAAACCAACAACCTTCCTCAAACCTCCAAACATCTAAAGACTTGCCCCTAAAAAACATAGCTCAATTGAATTCAATGATAGCAAAAAAAGGTCTATGCTAATAATGTGGAACAAAATATTCACAAGGCCATAAATACATGAAGTCATAATTGTTTCAATTATTGGCTAAAGGGTGTGAGGAGAAGGAAGGTGAGTTTAAGGAATTTTCTAATTGTGTGGAGCCATAGGATAGTGTAGCTATGAAGGAAATCTTTAACATAACCCATTGTTTCTCTAAATGTCATCCTAGGCACTAATGGATTTTAGACTATGAGAATCTTTGGATTAATAAAAGGCCATAAGCTATCAATTTTGGTAAACTCAAGGAGCACAAGTAATTTCATTGGCCATATATTTGTTAAGGCTATAAGGTGTCTTATGCAACAAGGGAGACAAATTGATGTTACCGTGGCCAATGGAGATTGTATCTCAACTTAAGAGGTCTACCCTAATCTTAACTAGTTTATTAATACTACCCATTTTACTGGTGACTTCCTAATTTCACCTTTTAAAGGGTGTGATATGATCGTAGAGGTGCAATGGCTAGTAACTGTGGGACCAATATTGTGGGACTACACAGAGCTCACAATGCAATTCTAGCATGAAAGAGAATGGACTACTCTGCATGGAGTGCAACCTAGGGTGGTTCATATGGCTAGCAACAAACAATCCCATAAGCTTTTACAATTACTAGGAGGTAAGGTTGTGATGCTTGCTAAATGGGACCATTGCCAATTACAAGTTATGACTCCCAATGAGGTTGCATCTAATCGCATACTTAGCCTTTAGTGAGTTTGTTGTGCTATTTGAAAAACCAAAAGGGTTGCCCCCAAACAGATCCTAAGATCACAAAATCCTCCTTAAAGATGAAACACTTACAGTGAAGGTGAGGCTATATAGATATCTTGTTGCTCAAAAGGATGAGTTAGAAAAAATGATTCATGATATGTTATGAGCAAGCATAATTATAAACAACACTAGCTCATTTGCCTCTCCAATTGTCTTAGTCAAGAAGAAGGATAGAACATAGAGGCTATTTGTTGATTACAAGCAACTCAATCAAGTAATAATAAAAGACAAATGCCCTATTTCGCTAGTGGAAGAACTATTAGATAACGTAGCTGGGCCAATCTACTTCACAAAATTTGGCTTAAAGGCTAGCTATAATCAAATCTCGATATTTGAAGGAGATTTTCACAAGACAACATTTAGAACCAATAAGGGCCACTATGAGTTCTTAGTCATGCCTTTTGCCTTGATTAATATCCCATCTGCCTTCTAAAGTATGATGAACAATATATGTAAGTCTCTATTAAGGAAAAGTGTGCTATTTTTTTATGACATACTTGTGTGCTCTAAGAATTGGGAAACACATTTATTACATTTGAGGGAAGTTATGAAGATTTTATGGAGTCACCAATTGTATGTGCAAAAAAGTAAATGTGTGTTTGTTGCCAACAAGGTGGAATATCTAGGCCATGTGAGTAGTGATCAAGGACTTTCCAAGGATGTTAAAAAAAGTGTGTTTTTTATTATCCTGTCCCTACCTACATCAAGGAGTTGAGAGGATTTTTAGGTCTTATAAAATATTATCAAAAATTTATCAAAGACAATGATAGTACTGCAGGACCACTGATGGCACTTCTAAAGAAGAAGGCTTATAAATGGAACTCTAAGGCACAACAAGCCTTTGACACGCTTAAGAGAATTGTGACCTCTGCTCCTATTTTGGCCTTGCTTGACTTCAATTATGAATTCATAGTTGAAACAAATGCCTCAAATAAAAAGTTGGTGTCGTCTTAACCCAAAAAGGCATGCCTTTTGCTTATTTTAGCAAAGCATTAGCTCTTATACAGTAGAATATGTTTAACACTTAAATAGCAGAATATGTTTGTTTATGATAGGTGAATACTAGTTATGCACTTAGCTGTCAAATGTGGAATGCTTACCTATTAAGCAGACACTTTAAAATAAAAACTAACCACTAAAGCCTTAAATTTTTGTCTAACTAGTAAGCAATTACTCTAGCTTAACAAACTTGGGCCTAAAAAATGATGGGATGCGGTTATGAGTTGTTAAATAGAATAGGGAACCAGTAATATAGTGGTAAATGTTCTCTCAAAATTTCCTCCCCCAACCTTTAGCTAGCCTAATAACCCTTAGGACTAGTTTGGTGGTCAAGATAGGATAAGGGCGGATAGGATAAGAAGGTTGGATAAAAGTAGGATAGGATATGAACCTGATAAGCTCATATGCTATCCAGTATTTGATGCGCATTAGATAACCTATAAGATAGGATTATGCTATGCTATCTTATGTTTGAGGTGGACCAGATAATAGTAAGATATGATATAAATTATATAAAAATGACAAAATTACCCTTATAATAAAATTACATATATAATTTTTTTAAAATCAATTTTAATAT
>JANHAO010023269.1:0-11942 GCA_026873985.1 Saraca asoca
GAAATTCTTTCTTCCTTTTTAACCTTTTTGAAATATGTGGGGGATTGTTAGATATATGTGTGTATTTCAAAAAGTTAAAAAAAATTGAATTTACATAATTTTAAATTCTTACTAACAACTGCCAAATTTAAGGTGCCATCAAATGAAATTATTACATTTCGATTTTGTCTATCAAATTTCTTACAGCCTTTATACCAAACTTTATGATTGCCAACGGACTTGTCTCCCCCTCAACTCTATAAATAGCCAGTCCATACCAGTCTCAAAACACACAACAATAACAATCTTTCTTCTCTTTTCTATTCTTCATTCTATTATGGGTTACTAGTTTCAATCCTGATCTTGTAGTTTTGATCCCTGAGAAAATCAGGAAGAGCTTGTTTAATCTTGGAGGATTGCCGCAAATAAACTTACTACTGTGGCGGAATAATCCTTAAGGACTGCACTAAACATGCGACTCAAGCTTCCAACAATCGTATAAAATTACAACAATTTATTAAGTAGGAAGTTAGTAGGTAGTCTCACTCATATCAATGTGCAAATGAGACCAATTATTCAAGAGTTACATAAGGTGGAAACTAGTGGAATCCAATTACAAATATCAAAACCTAGGATACTTCTAGCATAGGTGCAAGTATAGTTTCTACTAGTTGATCAAATTGTGGCTACATAGGTTCAAGATGAGAATATAAATAGGTTACTTGATAGATTAAATGAAGAGTCAGATGCAGGATTAACAAAGGATGATCAAGGACCCTTGACATGTCATGGTCAAATTTGGGGGCCTAAAGTGGATGCATTGCGACAATAACTTATGCTTATGGCCCATTCTTCATCTTATGCTATGCATCCAGGTAGTAACAAGATGAACCATGATTTGAAGGCATGTTATTAGTAGGAAGGAATAATGCGTGGCATATCAGATTTTGTTTCTTGATGCCTCATGTGTCAACAAGTTAAAGCTAAACATCAGAGACCTACAAGATTACACTAGAATTTGGAGATTTCTGAGTGGAAATAGGAAAAGGTTGCCATGGATTTCCTTATTGGACTGCCAAAGACTCCAAAGGGCTATGATTCTATATAGATAATTATAGATCATTTGACAAAGAGTGTCCATTTTCTTCTAGTAAAAACTACTTATTCAGATTTGCAGTATGCTTAGTTGTACTTAGATTGGATTATATCTCTTCACAGTGTTCCTTTGTCTGTCATATCCAATCAGGGTACTCAATTTATAGCTTGATTTTGGAGATCTTTTTAGGAGACCTTAGGTTCATAACTTCATTTTAGCACAACTTTTCACCCTCAAATAGATGGACAATTCAAAAAGACAATTTAAGTTCTAGAAGATGTACTTCAAGCTTGTGTTTTGGAATTTAAGAGCAGTTGGGAGCGATATCTACCTTTGATTGAATTTGCTTATAAGAGTAGTTATCATTCTTCAATTTAGATGGCTCCTTTTGAAGCATTGTATGAGAAGAAATGCAGATATCCTGTTGATTGGCTTGAGGTAAACAAGGTAAAGCTATTAGGCCTAAACTTGGTTCAAGATGATAATGAGAATGTCAAGATTGTTAAGGAAAAGTCATATGCAGAAAAGAGAAGAAGAGATTTAAACTTTCAAGTGAGCGATCAGATATTCATGAAAATATCACCTATGAAAGGAATGATGAGATTTGTTGAGAAGGGGAAGTTAAGTCCCCAGTACATTGGTTTGTTTCCCATAATGAAGAAGATAGACGTCATGGCTTGAAAATTAAATCTACCTCCAAAGTTAGAGAGTATTCGTCTTGTTTTTCACATGTCTATGTTGAAAAAGTATGTTTTGGATCAGTCTCATATCTTTTTGTACATCCCAATTGAGTTGGATAGTCACCTGAGTTATAAGGAGCATACTATAACTGTAACAGACCAGCAAATCAGAAAACTTTGTTCCAAGGAATATCCGTCAGTGAAAGTGTTGTGGGAAAACCATGGAAAAGAATAGATGACTTGGGAACTTAAATCGATCATGAAGGACAAATATCCTTATCTTTCCAAATAGTTTATTAGTATAAATCTTCCTATTCAAATGTTGTTAAAACTATACCTTTAATAATTAGTAAAAGCATTTATACCGTCTTAGCTGAATCATGCTTATTGATATCATGTTTGTTATATAATCTGTAATGTGAGATGGGGATTAAATAAACATGAAGTATAATTTAGTTTTATTATTAACCTATGTGTAATATTGTAAATGAAGTGTACAAAAAAGAGAGAAATAAAGAGAGTATTTAAAATTAATTTTTTGTGAATTAAAATGTAAAATAATAAATAAAACATATATATAATAATATTTCTTTATATTTTTTTCTTCTTTAATTTTTTCCTTTTCTTTCTTCCTCATATTAAACCCCCCACTTCTTTTTTTTTCTTCTTTTGTGTTCTACTCTTGCTCTACTTTTGTTTTGATTTTTCTTTTTTGATTTCTACTTTGCTCTGCTTCATTTTGCTATTTTGTTTCTGCTTCTTCTTCTCCTTACCTTTCTTTGTAATAGGACAAAAAGGTTGAAGGACCAAACCCCAACCCTACCTTTTTGGCCAATTTACAGCTTGTCCACGTTGGGAGTTACTCCATTCGCTGGTGTTCCTCTGCTTCTAGCTGTGCTTGTTACTGGTCCGATGTTGCTAAGGAGGAGTTGTTCTTCCATTTCCTTTTTTGGCCATTATCCCTCTCCTGCTTTGGTGCTTTACTTTTGCAGTTAGTTTACACATCACTGGGACGACTTCATCATTTAGCTTCACTCACAGCTAGTGGCTTCCTTGGATATTGATCTATCCTTTTACTCCTGATGCCTCTACTGTTATTGCTTTTAATTTGGGAAGTGCTTTGAACCATCTTCACTCTATTCCTAAATTTGGTATGAATTCTTCATAGTCTATAGTTATAAATTTGACTTTAGGAAGATGAAATTAAAATAGAAAATTTTCATAGGTTAAAATTGTTAGTGTGAAAAACTAATTTTTGGGATATGTGATTTTCATGTAAGCTATCGAAGATTTTGAGGAATAGTTGGAAGAAGAGGGCTACTGAGCTTTTAGTTTGATTTGGTAGCTAGATGCTACCTCGATCTCTTATAAGGTGAGTGGATAATTTTACTCTTCTTTTTGTGATTATTATACAAATGCCTATTTTGCTTACTATTGTGAAATTGGACACCATAAGACACTATGGTTTTAAAATAATTTTGATTTTTACTAGTTACTTGCACTTGAAAGTAAAATCATATGTTGTAGGAAATATTATTACATTATATATTTTGGAGAATTGTTTCCTATGTTTGATGATGAAAATCTTGCTATTTTGCAATAGTGGATTATTGAATCTATTAAGCAAAGGTGTTGGTTGAAATTGATGGTCACATTGACAAATGATTTAATATATAAATAAATTGGAAACTATTCATTTTTCTCTTGTTTATGCATGTTGTTTTATGAAATATTTTAGTATTGAGTCTTCTTAGAAGAATTGAAATTTGGATCCTTTAGGAATTCTTTTAGAAAACGTCCAAGTGCATTTATGAATAGAATTGAACTAAGAACTGAAACTGATAGAGGGATAAGGGGAGAACAACTGTCAGAGGAATAAGATGAATGATGATGATTAAACACTGTTAGGCAAGACTATTTATAGGAGTTAGCCATTAGATTCCAATAGTGTATGGAAATCCTTAATTTTCCTGATACTCATCTACTGGTGAAGTAAGAAAGATTTTAGATATATATTTTTTATTTTTCATTATGATGAGTACATTCAATATTTCATGCTTTGCTTCTCATTTTACGTCCTTAAGAAAACCTTAAAGTGTGGGGACATATTTTTGTTTAGTTTCAATTCATGTATGATATTTAAATTTGGTGTTAGATACAACCATTGAATTTGACTTCCTCAAGATAATTAGGGTATTTCTATATTTGATGAGCTATGAGTCTTAGGTTTTAATATTTTGAAATTGTAACCTCCAATTTGTAAAATGTTTTGTAAACATATATATATATATATGTTTATACTGATTTGTATTTGAACATGATTTGCATTTGTATCTGGGCTTTGTGTTGCATTTTGTCTGGTTGTATGGGTCTTGAGTAGGGCATGTAGCCTTTAGCTATTGTATTTGCCCATGGCTTAGGGTCTAGGAAATAGGGGAGATTCTGCCAAATTTTTGTTAGAAATATGATAAAGCATTTTAATGAATGTTTCAATGTTGTTTTTTTGCTTTTCCATCTTGTCTTGCATAGTTTTTAACTGTCAAGTCACTCTCCACAATAGAAAGAGTGTAACCTCAAGAGTTTTACTGCATGGTTTAGGCTGGTAGGAAGCCACCCTTAGGTGACCTTCTATGCCAGTTATGTACTAAGAATTAGGGTGTGATGCTTTTAAATTAAAGTTATATAGTTAGTTCAGAGTATGGAGAGTGCCACACAAGTATTAAATGGTGTCATATAAGATTTTGAACTATTATGTCATCAATCTTTTTAATAAATGTTAGAGTTAGATAAATAAAGGACCTAATTGAATCAAATTGAATCCATTGAGGATCAAATCTACAAACGTCAGAAGGATATTTAGTGCTTGTTTGGTATACCGATTAGAATTCTCAATAATCAATTATTGGTCAAATAATTGATCATAACACTTTTTAGAGATGTTTGATTACATTTTTTGAATCTTTCAATACTCAATTATAGATAATAATTCTGATTAAACATAAAGTTATTTGGAATAGCTTTTATTTTAATTAGGATTATAGAAAGAGAAAAATTAAGATTTGCATCCATGCTAATCTTACTTTTCTTTTCTTTTGTTTTTATTATCCTCACTCTAACAATAACAAGAAAATCTCCTTTTTTTTCTATTTCTTTATTGTCCTTTTTTTAGTAATTTAATTCTAAAAAATGATTTTTCTATACATAATTCAAATAAGAATAGATTATATATAATCAATTATCAAAAGATGTTACCACATATAAAATGTATTATATATAGTGCTTAGTTACCATATAACAATTAGAATCCTTAATAATCAATTATAAGTCAAATAATTGATTATAATAGTTTTTTTAGAAATATTTTGACATAGCAATAAGAATTCTTAATAATTAATTATAGATCAAATAATTAATTATAATCAGGGTGAAGCCTTGTTCAGGCTTGGGGCACCTTGTAACACTCTAGTAAATAGATTAAGCCAATAGTAAATTTGTAAAATTTTGTCTTAGAAGTATATAATTTTTACTCTAATTTGTGTATGGTTTGATAAAAATATATTATAAGTATGTGGATTTAGCAAGTATTTTAAATTTATGTTATGGTCAAAACATAATTTTTCCTTTTTTTTCCTCTTCTTTTTCTTTATTTATTTATTTTTTTTCTTTTGCACTGACCAGTAGCAGATCGCATTTTTGCTTCTTCTCTATTTTTCTTGATCGAGCTGCTCTCTCCCTTGCTTAGCTGGTATCTCTGGTTCCTCTGGCTCCTTCTTCTTTTCTTCCTTCCTTTTATCTTTCCTGATCGTTGCTCAGCCTGTCCCAAGTTTTCCTCTGCCATTCGAGCTTTCAGAACTACAGCTACTCTATTTCATTTTCTTTAGTTAGCTCCAACTTAGCTCTGACCTACTATGGTTCTTCTTTTACTTTACTCTAATGTAGCTCTTGGTCTGCTTGACTTAGTTCTGGTGAGCCTTGCTATGGCTTTCGGTCCTCCTTACTGCTCAATGATTGGTTCTGCCTAGCCTTTTGCATCCTACTAAAGGGAGCTGTCAGATTGGTCCTATAACCTTTCTGTTCGGCTAGAAGCTGCTGGCGACTCATCGGAGGTGATTGCCCTGTTGCATCAACTATTCAAGCCTTTTTTTTTCTCTTTAACTGAAGTGTGACAGACGTGGCTAGAGCTGGCTATTTCTGTCGGCTAGCAATGATGGTGACCTTCTTAGTCGGAGATCATGGTAGATTGACTTTCTCTTTTTCCTTTACCCAGTTAGAACCTTGACTATGCTTTAAAATAGTAAGTATACTTATACTCTCTTCCAATCTGACTTCTTTTTTGTTTTAGGATCAGATTTATGAAATTAGAAAGATTTAATAGTAAATTAGAAATTTAATTTGTGAGTTGGTTGATGATGTGGTTACTAGGTTTTTGGAGATTTAGTTGAATGAGCTAAATTGGGAAGTTTTGGCTCAAGATTTCAACTAAAAGTTATCTTTTTACCTTTAAAGGTGAGTAAATAATCCTACTCTTTTTGTAGATCTCTTTTTACAAAAATAAATTTTGTTTCTTGAAACATCACAAATTTCTGAGTAACTAGAATATTGCTAGTGGCTTGTTTTGAAATCATAACCATATGTTATATACATATGAATATGAAGCACTATAGTGTACCTATTCTTTTTATATTAATTACTGCTTATGGAACTTGTATTATTTTGCCATATTAGATTTATGAAATTATTGAACTATATGTTATATGAAATGAATGACAATGTTATTAGATCACTGAATTTATGAATTGGTTGGAATATGCTCTTTATTTTTTACTACATATTGCAATATAACATATTTTGTTGATTGAATGTTTTTGAAACTTGAATCCATCGAAAATTCCTTTAGAGAACCTTCAAGTGCACTTGTGATTAGAATTATATTTGTTAGAGGAATAAGGGGAGGACATCTGATGGAAGAATAAGGTGTATAATAATGACTGGTATTTGTTAGGTATGGTTGCCCTTAGGAATTACCCTTTGGATTCCAAGTGCATTTAGGAATCAAAAACTTTTTTGATACTTGATTATTTCAGAATTACGAAAGACCTTAATGATTTCTTTAGTTTATATTATGATGAATACTTTTCATAATATCATACTCTGCCTCATATTTTAACTTGTTGATTGTTATATTTATTGAACTTGATTTCCTTGATGATTTGAAATTTTTGAATTCTTAGAATGTTTTTAAACTGATGATTATATCCTTTCATATGTATGTTTCACTACTTTAATCCTGAATATGATTAGTAAACTAAATTTTGGTTTTTTTCCAAGGAATTATCTGCTCACTATTTTTTTTTTTTGAAACTCACGCTGTTTTCTTTCCTATTTTCAGAGCCTGATGCTACTCCCACTATTCACCCTCATCCACCTGGTCTAGAGCCTGCTCCTTGATTGAGTAGATTTCTTCTCATGGAGTTATAAAGGCATAATAATGGTGTGTTCTTAATAGTTGGTATAGTTAAGTTGTGCGTATGATTTTATTTGGTTGTTGCTCAGTAGGTTGTATACATCATGTTGTTTAGGCTTCTGTGGTCCTTATTTTTGTTGTACAGTGTAATACCTCAAAAAGGAAAATGATAAGAAAATAAAATAAGGAATTAGAAAATATATTCAGAGGGACTGAAGTGAGGTTTTAGAAAATTTTGTTGGGGCCATAGCATAAATTTTCCTTTTTCCAGTGGACTATATTGAATGTACTAAAGTTTTATTGGGGGCCAAAGCATAAATTTCCCTATTTTATTTTTCTTTATCTTCAGTAGATTTTCCCTTGTACATTCATTTTTCTCTAGAAATCTCGAGAGACTCTAGTGCCTTGTTGCTCCCTGATTTTCCTCTCCTTTTTCATCTCTTTGCTTCTTTGACTTCTTTTTTAGCTGGCTAGCTCCCTGGTATGTCACTGAACAAAAGCTATGTGACTTGTGTTTCATCTTTTTTTTCCCTTATCCTTCTTCTGCCACCGGAATGCTCATTGTTGTGCCCTTCTTCCAAGTTGTTAGTGCAATCATTCCACCTTTAAACTACTATTGTTCAATGTTGGACACTCTTCACTATCCATTCCATCCTTGGTCTATTTTCTCTGTGAGAGCCCTGGCCTGTCTCTACATCAGCTTCAACTAGTAACTAGCAATCCTTTATCTCTGGTGTTCTTGCTGGCTTTTATAAGATGTAACTGGTGCTGTCATAAGTTTCAAACTCAGTTGTATCCTCTGTTAGCTAAACCAAACAACAGAGGGTTAGAGAAGTCGAATGCAACTCTGCTCATGCTGGTAGCCTTTAAGCCTTCATTTTAGCTTGCTACAGCTACCTCAACCACCTTTTCAGCTTGCTACTAGCTACTTCATCTATTGTGCCCAAGGAAAACATCAATTGTAGCTAGCTAAAGCCTATCACTCCACTATAGCCAGCAGTTGCTCTACTTCGAGCTAAACAATTTAGAGTTTCTACTGCATGCTCAACTTGTGCAATAGGGAGTTTAGGCTAAGTGCCTCCCTACAATTAGTTGCTATTGGTGGTCTGCATGTATCTATTGCTATGTTGCCTTGCTTAAGTTAAGCCATTTGGTTGAGTATAACAGAAGTAATTAGGTTTAGCATCCATGTTTTTTTTAGGTTGCGCTAGAAGTGATGCCTTACTCCCTACCATATGAATTCATTCCATATGCAAAACCCAATGATGAGAGTGCTGGAACATACAATGATTTGGTCAATCAAGTGTACTATAGGAGGTTTGATGTTATTATGGGGGATACAACCATTATAGCAAATAGGTCCAAATATGTGGACTTCACAATGCCATATATAGAATCTCATGTAAGTATGTTGGTACCATACAAAGATAATAGGCAGAAGAATGCATGGGCCTTCTTAAAGCCATTGACACTAAGTCTTTGGATAATAATCACTTTTTCTTACGTATTTGTTGGATTTGTCATTTGGGTGCTTGAACATTGAATAAATGGAAAGTTCCATGGACCTCCCTCTCATCAAATTGGCAATAGCCTGTGGTTTTCATTCTCCACTATGGTTTTTGTCCATTGAGAGAAAGTGGTGAGCAACTTGGCTCGATTTGTGGTGATCATATAAGTATTTGTGGTCTTAATTTTGGTTCAAAGTTACACCGCAAGCTTGACTTCACTATTAACTATTGAGCAGCTTCGGCTAACTCTTACAAAGTGCCTACATTGATTACTTTGGAACCCAATATACAAATATTTGTGTTGATCGAGGTGAGTAGATGATCCTACCCTTTTGAGTAAATCCCATTTTTGAAATGACTTTGTTATATGGAATATTTTGGTTTAGCTGACTGACTTGATTTTCTTAATGTAGCTTACCTTGAAAATTTTTATTGTATTTTGTATATATGGAAATGAATTTATTATGATGAAATTATGCATTTTAGAATAAATGATTTCATGTTGTTATTTATTGAATAAACATGAAGTTTGAGTTACCAAGAATATTTGATGATATGTTCCAATATTTGATATTTCTGACATGAACAAAATATCTCATATATGTGAATTGGCTTGATAGCAAGATGTTTTTTTTTTGAATGCTTGTTATTTGGAATTTTGGATCCACTAGTAATTCCATGGAAACCCTTAAGTGCACTTGTGATTAGTATTTTTGCTAGAGAAATAAGGGGTAGAATTATTGGAGCAATAAGGTGGGACAGGAATATGTGATACAATTGATATGATATTTGATATGGGGGTCTTGGATTTGACCTTGACCTTTAAAGGGGATTTGACTCAGATTACATTTGTTTGACTGAATCAGGGATTTGACCCTAGTTCCCTTATCTGATATTTGTTAGATTGGTTGCATGTAGGAATTACTCCTTGGATCCTAATAGTATTTGGATAAAATAGTTATGAAATATTTTGCTATTTGAGAATTGGTAAATTTTAGAAAAGGAAACCTATATTGAACTTCCCTTTGTTTATGCTATAATAATCACTTTTCATAGCATTATATATTGTTACTCATTTTTTTATATTATTGAGTATCATATTTTTAATTATTTTGACTTTCTTGATGGATAATAGCTTTTGAACCTATTTTGAGAATATGGCTTTTGAGCGAGTAATTTTATCTTCATTACTATATACATATGTTATTCTATGGATTCTGAATATGAAATGTAAATGAAGTTTTTAGTTTTCTACGAGATTTTCTACTTACTGAGTTTCTATGAAACTTATTCTTTTTTTTTTCTTCATATTTTTCAGAGCCAGAAGATACTCTTACAGTCCCTCCACACTATCCTGGTTCTAGATCTACTCATTGATTGAGTAAATCACATCTTGCAAAAATTAAAGGTATATGAAAAGTGTAACATTGGTAGTTGGTATAGTGGTAATGCATGTCTTTTGTTTGAATGAAGTCCAGTAGGTATAGTCTTGAGTTGTCTGTGTTGTTGTGAACTTGATTTGGCTGCACAAATTTTGTACAGGACATGTAGTCCTTTTTGATTGTATATGCCTTGTGCCCGGAAGTTTGAAAAATAGAGAAAACTCTGCTAGATTTTTGGTAAATATTTAATGAAGTATTTGTTTTTATGCATTAGCTAAGTTTTGTTCTTTGGTGTATTGAGTCCAATTAGGAAAGATTTTGCATTGTCTAGCTTGTAAGAGGTTTCCTAACGATGACCTTCTATGCCGATCATGTTCCATAAATTGGGGCATGACATACAGGTTGTGGGTAGGGCATGTAGCCCTCATCTGTTGTATTGGCCTAATGCTTAGGGTTCGAAAAATAGAAGAAATTCTATCGAATTTTGATTAGAAATCTAATAAAGTGTTTGATAAATACACCTGTCTAGTAGTATTTTATGTTAAAGTTGTGTCACATCAAGGATGTTACTATATTGTTAGGCTTATAGAGAGTTTCTCAATGATGACTTTTTACGCCAGTCACATGCCGTGAATTGAGGTGTGACATGCCTTTTGCCCCAAAGGCTTGATTTTTTTTATTTTGAAGTATAGTGTGCATGTTTGTCTAAAAAAATCCATTCTTAAATTTAATCCCCAAGAAAAAAAGAAAGTATTAGATAACTCAGTACTTTTATGTATTTAAGAAAATATCACTTTAAATAAGGAAAATAATAAAATTATGAGCTCACTTATTCAATAATTGTGGATACAAGTTAAGTGGGCAATTTTTCAATAGGCAATGCCTACTCAAATTGTTTTAAGGTAAAAAAAAATGTAAAAGCCTTAATAATTTTTTATAATGGTTTTTGAAAGCTTAATAAAATATAAGAATTAATTAGACAAAATAGTGTAGTAAACAAATTTCAGCCAAAAAATGTAACGCAATTAGCTAAGTATGTGAAATAAACAAATTTCAACAATAATGTAATTTGAATAAATTGACAAAGATTGAGAATATAAGTTAAAGCAACGGAAATAAGTACTTATATACTTTTAAATTAAACAAAACATTGAGTGGATTGGTTGGAACTTTCTGACATAATGCAAATGTTTACTTAGAGAACAATGCTTCAAAGCTAGTTTGAGCTCAAAGATACATAAATCATCACCCACCATGATAGCTTGGCTGTGGCAGTGGCACCGTCTTAAGTTAGGATGGCTATCAAAAGATCCAATAAGTTACACTAGGAATTCTGCATTTCTGCTACTGTACATAAACAACGTGCTGATATAGAGAAGCTGTGGCATAAATGATGAACACAGCCACTACAAAAAAATGTATACATTAGTGGCGGTTACGCAGTGCAAATAACGGTAGTTAGAGCCATCACTGAGTAAATTAGCGACGGTTAACGTAACTGCCACTAAATACATCGTCGAATTGACATTAGCGGTGGTTATAGAAAACTGCTGAAAAGTGTAATTTCCATAATAATATAGCAGCGGTTAACCTAACCATCAAAATATTTTTGATTTTAATTTTAGTGACGGGTCCTTGAACCGCCACAATGTTTGGATGGAAAGCCACTATATTTAATACATTTAAATTTAGCGATGGTTAACGTAACCATCGCTGATTTTAATACGTTTAAATTTAGTGGCGGTTCCTTAACCACCGCTAAATTTTATTATAATTTTTAAAAATTTTCATACCATTCCATCTTGTTTATTTCTATTAGTTAATGATACTAAT
>JANHAO010023270.1:0-11947 GCA_026873985.1 Saraca asoca
GGTCGGGCCACTGTTATCGTTTTCCGTACCAGTCCCAATCCCAGGCCAGACAAAATTATACCAGTCCCAGGCTAACCCGTTAAACTCAACCCATTTTGACACCTCTATTCTTTAGTGTGTTATTAAGTTGTCCTTGTTAAAGCAAGGGGTGCAAACGAATTAAACTGAGTTTAGATTAGTTGAGCTTGATTAATGAATGAATTGTACTTTAACTTTATAATACTTGACTTAAATTGTTTGTAAATTTAAACTAATCTATTGATAAAAATATATGTTTTGTTTTTATATTAGATATAAGTAATATAATATACAGTATAATAATATAATAATATAAAACTTTATGTAAGAAATTTGTTTAAGATTATTTGTATTTGTTTAGACTTGTATGTGATCTGAGTTGGAGTTCAAACTTAAAAATTTAAGTTCAATGACAAATTAGAGTAAATAACAAAAAATTAGTTGATGCTCATAAACGAATTGAACTCAAACTCATTTGTTATGTTGAGTTTGAACAAGTAGTTGTTTGACGGTCAATACAGCACCCTACTTGAAGGCTCTAAGTAAACATCAAACCTGAGAAAATTGCTGATGAGTGTGCCGTTGACACCTTCCATCGAAGATTATTTTTTATTAATGCACAAACTAACACTCTTAAACGCCATATCAAAGTTACATTTTGTGATTCACACATTATGCTATTGAAAAATTAAGATTAATTTTTACTAACAACAATAATAAAGTTATAATATTTTGTTATTAATGTGGTAACATATGGATAAATGATAATATAAAACTTATTTTTACTTGCAATGGATCAAATTGCTTCGGGAAACATAAAACATGCAATCAAAAGTTATTGTATGGACATAATTTAAAAGCAGACACAAATTTATTTACTCCATAAATAATTGAGGTTCTCACCTAAAACCTATTAGAAGTAGCAAACTATCAGCAGCCTTCTTTTTAATTAAATTTTGACTTGTAGAATAATCATACAAGTGATGTCATACATTATACAACACAACAAAATGGGCACTGTGTTCTTATGGAATTTTTTGTGAAACGAAATAGATTTGAAGTGATGACCAGAATATGGACCACACTAGATTGAAAATGGCATGTCTTAGTGACAGAAACTTGAAAAATTCCTTACCTCAATGTTTTGTTCGAGAATGACACGATATTTCAATACAAGAGAAAAAAAATCTACAGCGTTTGTCAAATCCAATTTATAATGGTTTATATAAATATATACCCTGATATGGAATTTTCTTTTTCTTCCCTCAACGAATATTTTACCAAATAAGAACAACTATAACTGATAGGAGAACTGAAGGATGTATTGCTAACTGTGTTTATATAAACTAAGAACGAAGATATGTCCTAACTTTCTGGGAAATCCATGAAAAAAAGTGCCATAAAATGCAAAAGTACATTGAGATTCTTCCTAAAACAACGTTTTGGAGTGAAACTTATGTGCTAAGTAACTAACACTCAGAGCACATGCTAAATAAGAGTTATACAATGCAATGAAGAATAATGAAATTGACATAATGGTGCTAACTTCAGATGCCTACCTCTCACTCATGACTCACTGAAGGAGTGTTAAAACCTACACTCGTCCCTCTTCACCCAGGTGGGAGTAAGAGTACTCCCGAGCGTGTGAATATTGTGCCTCCTCTGTGATCACCTTCTCTTTTGTGCACAGGTTCCTTCCAGCATCTTCTATCATAGTGACAAAGTGGGTCATTATTTTAGTTTTGATCTGGCCTCTTTTTGGGGGAAGCCTAACTTCAATAGTTGGAAAATCAATATTTTCATGGCTTCTAGCCATTACTTCAAGTTATTGAGCTTAGAGGAAACAGACCAAGAAGTAAGAACAGAAATAAGGAGGCTATAGTTTATATCAAGCAATTTTCTATGATGTTTGTGTTGGATCCCAGTGCGCAGCATATATCTAATGTTGAGATGGAATGTTGTGTTACTTGGAGCAAAATAATGAAAGAAAAACAGGTGTTCAAAACGTTCAACCAAGACTATCAATATGGGCCTAAAAAATGTCAAGTCTGCATGAGAGAAACAAGTTGATTCGACTAACTTGCTTCTCACCTTGTGCCTAACCAACCTAATAAGTTGCAATCTAGACGTTTCACTCAAATAGGTTTGATGTGTAGTCACAAGATTGTATTCCAACACTATTGTTTGCCAGTGACAATGAAGCGCACACTACGCCTCCAACTTGCTCCCACGTGTTACATGTTTTGGCCATTATTTAATCACTAAGTTATGCTCAAATTATGTAGCAATTCCCTTTGGCTAATTAGGACTTGGCAATCGCTGAATGCTTGGACCTGAAGCCACATGATGGTATGGTTCCAATAGAACATGAAGGTGAGGGTAGCAACGCACAAGGCAACAGAAGAGCTGTGGAGGTGGACTCTACTTCTAAGGGTACATATATGGAAATTATCAAAAGTTAGTAAGGTTCATTTCTCTTTTTTTTTTTTATCGTTATTATGATGCTAAAAAATATAATAATTTGGAATTTTAGAGAAGCAGGGAGTAAGGAATTTGTTTCTTAAGTTAAAACTATTTCAGGGATTAGTTTTTCCAAAATGTTGGTGTTGTTAGAGAAAAGAATTGATTTTGATTGAAGAATTTCAATTTTTCAACGTTTGGGTTTTGATAGTTGGGAATTGATTGATGGGAATGGTTTCTCTTGTGGTATGGTAAAAGTCATAAGTTTCTTCTAAAATCATTTCAACTACTTTTCAATTCATTCATGTTAAAATTCAACCTATTAGAAAGGAATGTTGGTTTTTTTACTGCAGCCTATGCTAATCTTGCAAATGATATGAAATCTATTTTGTGGCGATACTTGTGTGATTTGAGTTGCCACATTTTGGGAGGATGGCTTATTATAGGTGACTTTAATGATATGAGATTCTACTAAAAGAAAAGGTGGTGCTTTTTTTAATTGATATCACTCTCATATTTTAATAAAAGAATTAACAATTGTAATTTGTTTGAGGTTGAGATTCAAGGTGGCAAATTTACTTGAGAAGGCCCGATGAATCCAGGTTATAGTCGTCTATTTGAAAAATTGGATCATTGTCTATGTACTATGGATTGGAGAATGCGTTTTCCTAAAGCTTATGTTAGAGTTATGCCTTGTGTTTTATCGGACCATCATCCCATAATGGTTAATGTGGGTGGAAAGCTTTTCTTCAAAGAGGATCAATCTTTCCATCTTGAAGCGAATTGGTTGACTCATAACTTTATCAATAACTTCCTCCTTTCTAATTGGCACGAAGATAGAGATGTGATTCATTATCTTAAAGATTTTACTTTGGCTTTGTTAGATTGGAATAAAAATGTGTTTGGGCATATAAAGAAAAGGGGGGGAAAAAAGAGCTTCTAGCTCATATTGTTGGCATTTAGCTTGCCCAGAAACAAAAAACTAATCCTTTTCTTCATTGGCTAGAAAATTAACTTTAGAATAATTTGTCTAAAACTCTTTTGTAGAAGGAAATGTTATGGCATTAGAAATCTCGAGTGGTATAAATTGATTAGGTAGATAGAAATGCTCATTATTATCATGCTAAAACAATAACAAGAAGAAGCCAAAATCGAGTTAACATGATGAGAAATTCTGATAGAAGGTGGGTAGATAATAAAGAATAACTAATTCATTATTAGAGAATTTCTTAAAAATCTATTTTGTTCAAATGAGGGTTTAAGAACTTCTTTTGCAACAAGTATGGGCTTTCTTGTCCTTAGTACTACCCAGAAGGAAAAATTAGTTCTTCTAATTATTATTGTTGAAATTCACTAGGCTATTTTTTCTATGGGTGATACTAAAGCCCTAGAAGATAATGGTTATCCTACTATTTTTTACCAGAAGAATTAGGAAGGGGTGGGTGATGAAGTTTGCAATTTTATTAAGGAAACCTCCAAAGTCGATGATATCCAGAATCTTAATAAGACTTTGATTTGTCTTATTCCTAAGGTTAAAAAGCCTATATTTATTAATCGATTTTTCCCCATCTATTTGTGTAATATTTTATATAAGTGTGTAACTAAAGTCATTATCAATGAACTTAAACCTATGTTGCCTAAGCTAATTTCATCTTTTCTGGCCAGTTTTGTTTTGGGATGATGCATTCAAGATAATATTATAATTGTACAAGAGATAATACATTCAAAGAAGAAATGAGAAGTAGAAGAGGTTTCTTTGCTATCAAGGTTGATTTGGAAAAAGCTTATGATCATTTAAACTAAGATTTATTCAGGAAATTCTCCGCGAAATTGAATTACCTAGTTCTTTTCTTCAGTTGATTATGAAATGCATTTCATATTTATCCCTTAATTTTCTATGGAATCGTGATGAGCTTTTGCCTTCTCGTGGAGCAAGACAAAGTGACCCGTCCCCCTTATATTTTTATTCTTTGTATGGATAAATCATCTCATATGATTGGTAATGTTGTTGACAACAAAGAATGGGTTCCTATGAGAGTTAATAGATTTGGTCCTATTATTTCTCATCTTATGTTTGTATATAACCTTCTTTTGTTTGGAGAAGCTTCTGAGAATCATATTGAGACAATTCTTCAATGTTTGCAATCTTTAGAGTATTTGGGATGGCAAATTTGTGGATTTCTGGAAGTGCTTGAATCCCTTTCTTCTTACATGAATGATTATACAATGTCTTAATTTGTGAATGATGATGGATGTTGGAACCTAGATGTCATTAATGATTTTCTTCCTTATGATATTGTTGTTATATTCCATGCTATTTTGTCTTCTTTTTCTCATGTTGGTTCTGATATTTTACGATGGAAAACAAATAATTGGGGAATCTTTTCAATAAAATAATGCTTACAATTTGATCAAGAAAAAATAAATGTGATGTTGAGGATATGATCAAAAAGCTTTTATGGTGTTGGAAGGGCCTTGAACACATAAAATTTTTCATTTGGTGAGCCTGTAATAATGGCTTGCTTATGAATAGTGAAAGAAAAAGGCGTAGACTTGGAAACCCATCCTGTTTTCACTGTAATCACTCTCATGAAGATGTGTTGCATGTTATCCAGAACTATTTAGGAGCTAAAAATTTTTGGTTTTTGCTCATTGAGGCTAATCAATCTTACAACATTTATGATTGGGTTCATACCAATCTTACGGACTAGTTGGCTTCATTTGATATTATTACTCAGCCTATTATTTGGGGCATAATAATTTGGCAACTTTAGGAATAAATGAATGAGATTATTTTTTAGCCTACTTTTATTTTCGCTTATCTTTTAAAGAGGCTTGTTATGAATTATGATCAGGATATAAGTCATTCTACTACTATTATTATATGCATTTTTTGGATGGGCTGGCAAAAGGCCCAGCTAAGGGGAGCCCTGTCCGCTGAAGGGAACCACTCCTAGCCAAAGCTCCATTGAGCACGCAAACTGAGAAGAAGACAGTCCACATGGGCTAATTGACAGGGAGCCTGCAAGAGCCAAATTACAGACCTAGCCTTTTTTGTATATAGGACTCTGTGAAATAAGAAAAAGAGAGAGAACTCATTGTAAAAGAGAGCTCTGGGAGTAGAGAGCTAGAGAGATCATAAGAGAGAAACTCTTGTAAAACTCTATATACAACAAAGATTTTCCCAGTGATAAAACCAGCCGTGGACGTAGGATCCGGTACAGTCCGGATTTGGCTGAACCACATTAAAAAATCTTGTGTTCTTCTCCTTCTTCTTTTGATTTCTACACCAGGTTGTAATTAAGAGTTCACCGAATCATTTCTCGTTGGCTGAGATTTAGGTCCTTCGTACGAACCAAATTTCATCATCAACAACTATTATAAAGAATTCGAGACCTCATCCTAATTACAACTTTGTTAATATTAGCTTGGTTTTGCTTGTGCAGGATTGGGTGAAGGTTACTGTTGATGGTGTTGCAAGCTCCACCTCTTCATAACTAGCTGTGGTAGGCTTATTTGAAATGCAAATGGAACTTGGCTAGGTGGTTTTGTTAAGAATTTTGAAAGTTATTATCCTTTTAGTATTGAATATGAAGTGCTATGGAAGCTCTCAAATTAGTTTGGAATATGATTTATAAAATGATTATCTTGGAATTAGATTCTAAGGTTTTAGTAGAAGCTCTTGTTGATGATAATGTTTCTAATCTAAAGTTATGGTTCTTGGCCAATGTTAGATAATGCATTCTTCGAATTGGCAAGTTAAGATCATTCATACCTACAGGAAAGGAAATCAATGTGCAAATTGGCTTGCTTTATTTAGTGTTCCACAAGAATAGGGTCTCACTATCTTCAATACTCCTCCTTCTACGATCAATTTTTTGTTGTTAGCTTGTGTGATTGGAATTTATACCTCTTATAGCTCGCTTGTAATTGATTTCTTTCTTTGGACTTTTAGAACCTTTCTTTTACCTTTAAAAAAAGGAGTTCAAAATGTTCAATTAATGACTTAAAGAATAAGGATTATGATTTTCAGTCATGAGCTAAATAATTAATAGTTTATAAGAAATATGATTGTGAAATTTAAGTGATCGCATAGACAATATTTTGATGCTTTCAAATGTTAAGTTGGTGGAAACAACATTTGATTACATTTTTTCTTAATTATAGTCATCAAACTCATATATGCACTATCGTTCATTTCTTCTAAAACAATTTAAATTACTTGTATCTATCCCTTTTTTATTGATCATTTCTCTATCATGTTAGAGAGATATAGATACAAAATTTTATGTAAAATCCTTTTTTATGTATAATGAGCCTACAAAATATCATATGTCTACCTCTCTCCAACTTAACAAGACAATAATAAAAAAATCCAAATCCATTTAGGGTTCGTTTATTTTAATGGAAAACATCTTATGTAAAAATAATCTTATTTTCTTATATTTATATTTATATAATATTAAGATAACAAAAAATATTCTATTTGTTAAATATTACATATGAGTGGTGTTGTAGAAAAAAATATCCACTATTTTAAAGAGGAAATTGTTTTTCCCACTACCATGGCACCATGCATTGTTTTGTTAATCACAAAATATATAAGTGATATAAAAGTCCTTTCACTACAAAAAAAATGGCACTATTTAGTGACGGTTAGCTTAACTATCACTATGTTTTAAGAAATTTTTTACAATAACAGTGGTTTAAGTGGCAACTGCCGCTATGTTAAAAACCCAAACTCAGTTTGCCACCACTCCTCTCGATCGTGAAGTTCATATGTGTCTATTTGGTAAACTCTGGAGCAAACCCTACCATAGTTAATAGTGATCCTTTTTCTTTGGCATCCTAATATCTAATCAAAGCATGTTTAAGGTTTACACAAGTAAATCAACTTTCAATCAGTTGCTTCATTTCTTTGTGTTCTATGTCAAGAACACTTGGATACTTGGATACCATAATTCTTTCTTATTCATTGCTTCATTTCTTTGTGCTTCATTTACACAAGTAAATCACTACCATTGTAGTTGTAAGCATTTCTTTCTTATGCATTTCAATTCTTTCTTGGATACTTGGATGCCATAATCATATGTCCAAGTCTATAACTACATTTTATGTTCATACTGGTATGATTCATAATGCATGTAAGCTATTTGACATAATTATGAAACTGATTAGCAAGATAGAGCAATTTCTGATGAACAAAAATATTGGAGGATGGAAAATATAGCTTTTATAAGTCATTTTAGTGAAGATTATTGCATAAATCCACTTGAATGAAGAATAATCAATCATGGGTTTTTGTTAGATGCCTATTCAATGAGTTCATTTGCTTCTCTTTAAATGCTTTTGAGTTTTTTACATACAGCATCACATTTGGAATCACTCTGGTTTAAATTAAATTTGTGTGTAAGTGGAGGTTGAAGTTATATATATATATATATATATATATTCCATTAGTAATTCTATTTTAGCATAATGATTGATGTTACTTACAAGATTCACAAAAGAAGACTGGTAGCCATGGTCATTAGACTGGCAGGTTTCCTTTTTTGATAAAAACTCCATGTAGGATTTTCACAAAAGACTAAGCAAATTCTAAAACATGAGCATATTTCATTTCTTACATCTAAAGATAGCTTACCCTTCTTTTTCTTATCTCCTTAATTATAAATTTTCAGGAACATGGATGGTGTTGATAATAATTTGGAAGATCAATTTTCATACCTAGATGCAAGGAGATCTTCTGGAGGGAGTAATCAAGACAGAAATGCCACTGATCCTTCCCTGTCTTCTTAGTTTCTATTGTATTTTTTATTTTAAACAATTTTCAACTAAAATGTAAAGATTAATGTTATAACTTTTAGTTGTACATTTGAACATTTTATTTTCTCTAATTTGTGATGTAATTAAGATAAGTTACATTTGAATAACTGCCATTTTTATTACACCATGGATTTGCATTTTTATGTTATAGGGATAATTAGTATATTTAATGGAATGAACAAAAATGGCTTCAAATTTTTTAAAAAACATAAGCAAAATTTAGTGGTGGTTATGCAACTGCCACAAATTTTTAGCAACAATTTTTTAAAAATAATATTAAATTACAAATTTTTTTAAAAAATAACATCTGTGATTAAATAACCACCACAAAATTAAATTGTAAATTTTTAAAAAATAATAGCGCCAGTTCTTTAACCGCCGCTAAATCTTATCATTCTTGTGGTTTCTTTTAACCGCTGCTAATATTGACCTGGTGCCCTGTTTTCTGATGGTTTTCTTAACCATTGCTATTTTACTCTACAACGATTTTAACTGTCACTATACAAAGTATGTAATTGCTGTTAAATAGCACCATTTTTTGTAGTGTTTATTATATACAAACAAACAAGATTTTCCTCCAGAAAATGTCTAACAGAGTAAAAAGAACTTCAAATATGTTTATTTAAGTCACTTATGATAAATTCATCAACTTTTTAATATTTTTACAAGTTCTGTCACATTACATTTAGACTTATGACAATAGAATGAGGAATAATTATTGAGTCAACATCTATTAATAATAGGTGAAACATTTTAGTTCTAGAATGTAATAAGATGGATATGTTGTTTGGTTGACCACTAATTAGCAAAATGGAGTGAGTATGAGAGATTATGATGACCAAGCAAGCTCACACAATCTCTCTCTGAACTCTAATTACTCTTACTCATTATTATATTCTCTTTATCGGTTGCTAACTTGGATGTCAAAGAGGTTATGCTAGTTTCATCGCTAAACCTTGTTACAAATGGCTTGCAGTAGCACACCATGGTGGAGTAGAGGAATTCATCATTGATGTTGTTTATGGTTTAATAATATATAGTTAAATTGATATATTCTTTTTCAATTTAACTTTTTTCTTTGATGAATTTTTTCTAATTTCTATTTCCTCACAAGTATTTGTGAATATTTTTCTTCCTTTGATAAATTGTTTAGTGCATTGTTCAAATCTATGTAGTTTTATTTTAGTACATCTAAGTGTCTTGGAAATATTTGTTATTATATTAGTTTGGAAAATCTCTTGTTCATACTATAGGAAGTTATTGCTTGATTAATTCATCAATAGATTTTTATTTTATCATAATAGGATTTTGATCTATAGCCTATGCAAAATCTCAATTCCTTTCCTTATACACTTACATAAAGCACCAATTATTGGCTACTAAAAACTTCACTTGCATGAATAAACCAAAAGCTAGAAAAAAAAAACCTTAAAAATGTGTAATATAGGTGATAGATCACTGCTTGTATATTATATTTCTTCTCACAAGATATCGGTAAATCATAAATTGTAGAGATGCACTGTGACCAAGACTAGTGATTTGAAGTTGATGACAATAGCAAAACACTAATAGCTTAACAATCTATGCATCACTAGATGAATAAGTATACTTATTACTTCAACCAATGTAGGCACCATGAGAGGAAATTGTTACAAGGCAAAAATTGCTAATTAGAAGAAAAGCTTGAAAGAATGTGCCAAGAACTCTAACGGCATTATTGTAATCAATAGCATAATCACCTTAATGATCAACAATATGAATATGAACATTGAGAAAATTCTCAAGGGAGAAGGCCATTCAGAGATCAGTTGAGTGAATTCAATTATGAGGATTAAAACATGTTAATTCTAGAAGTGGAGAAACCAGTGAATGGAGTCGTGAAGTTCATCACCCCTATTATAGTAGTGAGTGTAGCTATCAAAATAATAACTAAGCCGATTAGGAAAATGTGCATCCATTCATTCCAAAAATTATAAGGTTTCTAATGCCAACAACTTTCAAGATGCAAACAAACTAGAATAATATAATGGTACATTAGATCCACAAGAACATATAGAAGCCTTATGAGTAGCCATGCTCCTATCCGGCATACCAAACACAATCATGTGTAGGGCTTTCTTAACAACTATTAAAAAAAGTAGAACTCTGATGGTTTATGAGTTTAAAGCCTAACTCTATCACTAAATTTAAAAAGTTAGCCAATCAATTTCTAATACACTTTGCAACCTCCCAGGCACATAAGAAAATGAGCATATCACTGATATTGATCAACTAGAGCAAAAATGAATCCCTTAAGGAATATTTTGGAAGGTTTAATCAAATAGCCCTTAAGATAAAAGATATCCCAGAAGTAGTAGTGGTTCATTTAATTTAGATCGGATTGCATTTAAGGGATTTCTTTAAATCATTAGTTAAGAAACTAATCAAAAGTCTCATAGAATTACTTGCTTAATCAACAAAAATCATTAATGTAAAGGAGATAGAACAAATGAAGAGATAGGTTGAGATGGGAAATGATGATCCATTGAAATATCATAAAAATGATTGGGGAGATGTGTTCATACCAAAGGCCTACTTTAATGACTATACGCCATTAACACCTCTATATGGAATATAATGGACAATGTAAAAGTAGTGGAATTAATGAAGTTATTGCTAACAAAGAATCAAAAACCTCTTCCACTCAAATTTAACACTTATTGTAAGCTCCATTGCAATTGGAGTCATAATATTAAAGACTGTATTAGCCTCAAGAATGAGATAGAAGAACTAATAAGGAAGGGTAATTGTAGCAATATAAGGAAAATAATTGTACAAATAAAAATGGCCGTATAAGCCTGTCAACTATTAAAAAGAATGACCATAAACCTAGTCCCTTTCACTAGTCAAAAGGACAAAAGAAAAGATACATGAGCCAAAAAAATAATAAAAAATAATCAATGTAGAGGAAACCATAGCAGAAGGATTTGTTGGAAAAGGATCCTCTAAAAATACTAGAGAATGGAAACTGATAGTTGTGATGACAGCTCAAGGGGAATGCTCAAAAAGGATTCTAGATCCTGTTATCTCATTTTCAAAAGCTGATTACCTAGCTAGATTTGATTGGGATCATGACGAACCAATGGTGATCACTGCAACAATTCACAATTATACAAGTAAAAGGATCCTAATTAATCAAGGTAGTTCAGTAGATATCCTATACCTCCATACGACCAAGGCACTCAACATCCTAATTGAAAGTCTAACTCCATATCAAGGAAATCTTGTGGGCTTTTCAGGTAAGCAAGTACCGGTCTTGGGATTAGTCAAATTGAGAATTTCTTTGGGCATTTTCCCAGAAATAGCAAATAAAGATGTGAAATTCCTTATTGTTATTGCTCCTAACAATGCTTATAATGCCATATTGGGAAGAACTTTGTTAAACCAAATCAAGGCCATAGTCTTAAGACCACACCTCGTAATAAAATTCCCTATAGGAAAGTAGGTGGGACAAGTAAGGGTTGATCAACTCACAACCAAAAAATGTTTCATAACCAGCTAGGAAAAGGGGTAGACATTGGTGTTAGCCTAGCTAGCTAGACTATCTTTTATTTTGATGATGAAAATAATTTTGATCATATCATATTATGTTTATGAGCTTTAA
>JANHAO010023271.1:0-11943 GCA_026873985.1 Saraca asoca
ACACATGTTTTCAAAATTTACATCCAAACAAGTTTTTTATTTTTTGGTTCTAGAAAAACAGTTTTTAAAAAACTGTTTTAAAAAATAATAAAACAAAAACACCTGAAAAAAACACTTCCAAATAGGCCCTTATGTTTTTTTTCTTTTCAAATAAATTGATAATGTGCTCATGTGATTGGACATTATTTATTACACGTGTATTTATAAATAAAAATGATGCTACATAGAACTAAAAAAGTGGTGACATGCACAACCAGTAATGCTACTCTTATTTTTTTTATTCTCACAGTAAAAAAAAGGGATCTCACTCTAATCCCATTTTGAACTCAACCTTTTATTAGAGTGTGTTAAACTCATGTTCAATTTAAACATTTTTAATATACAACATCTACCATTTACTTTCTTTCCTGTTGTAAGTGGGCCCACAGGTACTTGAATAATAAACCTTCCACCCTTTTGGTCTCAGATTTGTAGCTAAACAAAGGGTATAAATAAAAATATGTGAAAAATATAATTTACACATGTAGGATAACGTAAATTTATTTCGTTTATCTATGGTTTAAAGTATTGAAATTAATTCATGTATAATTTATTCTATTAATACTTTTCTCATTCAAAATAATTTTTTATAAAAAAATAAAATTCACATATTTTTATCATATGATATTTCTTGTTGATCTATTAAAATCATAAAATTAAAGCAAGTTATCAAAGTTATAGTGAGATGGATTTTATAGATGAATTACTTGATCTGTAAAGTGGAATTTCATGTCAAATCTGACATTTAAAAATATATTATTAAATCATCTATTCACATAATCTCAACTTCATATATTTTTTTTTTACTTTAATGAGAAACAAAAAAGATCACATAATAAAAGTATGTAAATTTTATATTTTTTTAATAAAAAATAATATATATAAATTAATTTATAAATTTTAAATCATACATAGATAAAATAGACTTGTACTATATAAGGCATGGATAAACCCTTTCTTTTTCCTGAAAATTTTTACTTCAATACTGGACTTACTTTCTCGTCAAAAACATAACATAGCCCAATGTCACAATCTTCGTATTTTTTTTTTAATTTAATGAGAAATAAAAAAGATTACATAATAAAAGTATGTAAATTTTATATTTTTTTTATAAAAAAATAATTCAGATGAATAAAATAATAAAATAAATTATATATAAATCAATTTATATATTTTAAATCATATAGAGATAAAATAAACTTGTATTATATAAGGCGTGGATAAAATTTGTTTTTTCTTAAAACTTTTACTTCAATACTGGACTTACTTTCTCGTCAAAAACATAACATAGCCCAATGTACAATCTCAGATCTGATTCATTTATGAGGCCCTGCAAATGAAAGCCCAAACTAGTCCAAAACATAAATTAAGATATTCGTTTTGATTATATTAAAAAAAAAACAATGAAAATTACTGTTTGTTTTGCCAAAATTAGGCCGAGTGTCAATGCTGCAATCAATCAGTTTTATATGAAGACTATATTCTTTCATTCTTCCATTCTTATATTTTCTTCCTGTGTTTCAATATTTATTAGATTTCAAATATTTATCCAATAAGAATATTCTTGAATCTTTTTCTTTTAAATATAAGGAGACAGTAACTTTTCAATTGAAAAGTTTGAGCACAAGTATTCCAAGGAGGCATTATCTTAAATTATCTTATAAATTCCTTTTGAGTGAATTCTCATTGCAAACAAGTAGAATATACTTAAAAATATCACAATTAATTTATTTTATATTTTTCTTAATGAAAATCATAAATGAATTTGTGCAATTGAAATATTTTATCCAATTAGAAAAAAACATACCTAATATGATTTTTTTTTTTTACTTTTGATAACAGTAGGGGTGATTAGTTATTAACACGTATACAACATACTAAATTTGAATCTGAAATATTAAGGAGTTAAAAAGTCCTAAAACTAATAATGAATACTACTTCATAACTAAAAGTACTGTTCTAATAAAAAAAACTTTTATAAATTAATCCTCGCATGCATGTATTGCATTCTAAAGTAGTTATTTACCTAATGATTCCAATATGCTAGGCATGACACGACAAAGCTATAAAATATTACTTCCTCATTCAATGATTTGTTTATTTAAAAGAAAATAACAATTAAAACTTTACCAGATTTGTCCAGAAATATTGGAAGAAATTAAATTTTTTTTACTAAAGTCATATTTAAAAGTGAAAATTTGAGAGTTAGAAACTATGATTTTGCATATCACATAAAAATGAGTTAAATTTTAGATTATCAAATAAATAAAAAAATAATTATCAAATAAACTATGAAGTTGTTGATGATTTACTTCTTGTGATGGGAGTGCTAAAATTTTGATTGTTACGGGTAGTGAGACGGAAAATGCCAAAAGTTTACAAAAATATAGGTGCTTAATTTCGATTTAAAATTTGAACTAATTTTGAATTAGATTTAGTTTATCTTAATTTTGATTTAAAATTGATTTTGATTTTAAATATAGTTTGATGAATTCAAATAAATTTGTTTTAAATTTTAAATAAGGTGCAAAGAGAAAAGAGAAATAAATAAAATTTAGTATGTAATTGATAACATTAAATTTTTTAGCAATGAAATTAAGCATTGAATTTTAAATTATAAATTCATTAAGTATTAAATTTATAGTGTTTAAACAATTTCTTATTTTAAACATTGCATTTAGTAAATATTTTAAAAATTTATTACAAAATATTAAAATTTTCCCTTAATTATGGTTTTAAGATTTCTATATATGCATCGTATTGTTAAATTATATATATATTATATCTAACTAAAATTTGACCCGCACTATGGATGGTTTTTTTCGTTTAAATATAAACAATTTGAGAATATTTACTCTTAGATCTCACTCAACTTTATTAAAACAATTTATTGATTTATAGATGAAAAATATTGGAGAAAAAAAAAGTAAGATCTCAAATGTGTAGCAAATACTTTGAGTCTATGATTTTTTTTTTTTATAAAATCCTAATATCTTTCAAGAATATAAGATCTCAAGTGTTCTGATAGATTATTTGTTGCAAATATTAAAATAAATATTTTGCCTTAAACTCTCTTATCGTTTACAAATATTTCTTAATTTGAACTTTAACCTTAGATATAAAGATAAAGCACAAAATATCTGGGTTGAATATAGATAATAAATAGTTCAGTCACACTAATATTTAGATTCTTCAATAAATCATCCAAAAAGCACAAAATGCTTGACTTGTATATGGACAATATGTGGTTCTCTCACACTGATATTTAAATATTTCAATAAGTAGTTCAAAACTATGCACTTGCTGTAAATGACAAATTCTTATCACAATTGAACCATACATATATAAGAATAAGTATGATCTTATGTCGGAATGATTCGATTTTGTAAAAATTACCATTAGCAAATATAAGACAATATATTGTTATTGTAGTTATAAGGGGCTTAAATTAGTCAAATTACAAGTTTATCACTTAAAAAATTATGTAAGAAATATGATGAATCAATTAAACAAAAACTGAATATCAATTACTACCTTATTTTAATTTAAAAGGGTCTAGATTTGAAACAAACATGTTTATGTATTATACATTAAAACAATGCAATTACTGACATTTTAAATAGTGCATACTACAAGTAATTGATTTTCTCTCATGGTCAACAATCAACATATACAAATTCAATTATCTAAATTAGACACATAAATAATGATATTAACTAATTATTTAGTAATTGATGTATACAATCAACTAGTAATATCATTAGGAGAAAAGCAAGCTAAAATTAATGTCTAATCAAATTACATAAAAATGTCTATCTAAAAATGGATTTAAAAAAATCATAATCTTAACTTATTATGATAATTAAGGTCAATCAATTGAGTAAAAGTATTATTATTTTATTTCATACAAAATCACACAATTAATTTAAATAAAAAATTTTATATGAATTGGAATTAGTAGAGGGAAGAGACAACTAGGAATCTGAACAAAATAAATTAATAATAATAAAGGTTAATTAATTGAGTAAAAGTATTGCCATTTATTATGTAAAATTTTATAAAAAAATCAGATAATTAATTTAAATAAAAATTTCTATGTCAAAAGAAAATTTGATACAGAGAGGAGACAATTTCAGGATTTAGATTTTAGAATACCAATTAAAGAGCCAATTATTAAAGTCAGGGAGACAAAAAGAGCGTGAAATGCAGAAAGAAAAGGAAACCCTCCATGTCAAATTGAAATTTAAGTGTTTTATTAAATAGTATAGATTGCTATCTCAACAAATAAAGATAACACTGGGTATAAAATTTCATCGAAGTATGAGTAGTTGCTGAATGTGTTCAACTAGGTTGTTGCCACTGAACTGATTCAGTAAATTTTTGCTTAACTTTATATTGAATCTCAACAAATCTATACTCCAATAGTACATAAAAGTAGCATCCATAGTGTACACGTAGCACTCAGCAATCTTCTATTTCATAACACAGAGCAAGTAGGATACGTTCACTTGAATGTTCATTATTGTGCATGTGCATGCGTCACTCTCCTATTCCTTCACCCTTTATAGTTTATTGTCTAAATTTATTTCTCCACATAAACCCTTCTTTCTAAATTTCCAAAACCTTCTCTCTTGTCAATGAGTGTCTCTTTCTTTCTTATCTACATCTCCTCATTATTATATTATATTATTATTAATCAAACAAAATTTCTAAAACTTCCTCTCTTATCAATCAATATCTCTTTTCAAATCTATAAAATAGAAAAACAGGATTTGCTATTAGTGCCATGTGTCTCTATGTGAAGAGGTCATTTTTCAAGTGAACTTCTAATTTTGGATTTTATTTGATGAAGCATAGTGTCATTTATGAAGGATATTATAAGTTATGAAGGATATTATAAGTCATTTATGAAAAACTGTTATGTAAAATGTGAAAGAATGATGGCTTTAGCTGTTTATATAAGAGTTAGCTAATGTTTAAATTTAGCAATGAATGACATTTATCATCATTATTTGAAACAAAAATAGACATTTTTTGTTGTTTAATATAGCTGCTCATGATTTTAAATTGAGATGGTAGGATCTTGATTATAATTACATTGTGATTGTCAAGAGAGATAATTATTGTAAATGCTATAAGTGATTGCATTGTAATTGCTCGATCCAATCACCAAATTGTATGGCTAAAAATTAGTAAATTATAAATATTTTTACACAACCAATAATTAGGGAGAGATAAATATTTAACACATTAATATCTAACCTCATCCTTGATATATTATTGAAGATGAATTTATAGTTAAAATCATGAACAATCTATATTTGTAAAATTATAAAAATTTTAAATTTATTTTTATAATGCTATTATTGGTTGGGTATTCCCATACTCATAATGGAAAAAAATATATTTTGAGTGATTTGAAGAAAAAAAATATTTATATTGAAAATTCAACTTAGCTAATAAATATTCAAAATATTTATATAGTTCATAAATTATATTTACATTTATAAGATTATTTTAGTTATTTCTAGAAAAAATAATTTCGAAATATCTAATTTAATTTTTATATTGAAAATACAATATGCCTTATAAATATTAATAAAATTGTTGATTTAAGATATTTTGAATTTTTTATTTGTTAATTTTAGTCATAATTTTTTATAAGAACTAATGAAATATTTCAAATTTTTTTAGTCAACAGTGAATGATTAATTCATTATATTACCGAATATTTCTTTTATAATTATAGGACTCATAAAAATATTCATAATTGATTCTATAATAAAAAGCTGACTAGCTAAATTGATACAATTCAAATTAAATAAATTTTATAAAAGTTGACATATTGAAAATAACATAAAATATTAATTCTTCAAATAATAAATAGATAATAATTAATAAAAAATAGATGTAATATTTGTCGCAAAAAATTTATTGAGAAACTAATAAATATCCCAAGATGATTTGAAGCAAAACAAAGTGTGCTTGCAATTTGCCTTGCTCCTTGCTTGTCACTTGCATTGTTTCAAGGCCAATTTATTATTGCTAGCCACCTAGTAGAATAAGCCTTCCTATTACCTAACCTCATAATTCACCGTTAGCGAGCCAACTTTACTCAATTTATTTATATTTTGATTCTATATTTTTAATATAAATAAGACCTTAGTTCTTGTTGTAAGGTATTTAGTTTTAATTTAATATATTTGAAGTTTGAGAGAGTTTCTTCTCCATCTATAGTTCTGTATCTGAGGTCTAGTTAATCTAAATGGTGTTTAGGCTAAAATCCCACCATAGTTAGGTTTTGAATCTTATCAAAACCAGAAATCATCTTTGCCATTCTTGAAACATGCATTTCCAGTACCCAAACAAACAAAACAACCACAACAGTGTATTCAGGAGATCCAAAATAGTCGGCTCTATAGTTCATGCATTAGCCACTTTTGTGTATACACTTCATGTGCCCAGAGATTAAAGATGATGCCACCTTAGTGCCACCTACACTTGTCACACCATGTCAACAATTGGGTCCAGTCAAAAGTTGTCACGTGTTGTCAACCTGCCATATCATTGCCACATCAACAAAGATCACCAATCAAAGGCCACTACGTCATTATCATGTCAGCACTCTTAACTAACCAAAAGCCGTCATGTGTCATCAATTGCCATCTTATCACCCACTTCCACCAAGTCAACCCCTTTTTTTAATTATATATTAACTCATCCTTTTGCTCAAAATTTTAGAAAAACCTTATGATTATACCGTCTTTTTAGAAAAGTCCTTTCCCTTTAATTTTAACATTCTTAATTCATTTTTGTTATTTATTTTTCCTAGTTTCAATTTGATCTAAAGAATATAGAAAGAGGGAAAAAGAAGAGAGAAAGAGAAAAAAAATGCTTCCTAAATGTCAAAATCACCTAGAATGCGACCCTCGTGACATCAAGATTCAAAAACTTCAAGTTTAAATTAAGTAACTACAAGGAACTCTTCATGAAGCTTGAAGAACTCAACAACATAGAAATAACTCTAATTTAGATATTGCTGTAGAAGATGGTAACCCTTTTGGAAGATTACAAATCGATGATGATGTCCTCTCCTCTTCATTTGATAAGATTTTATCATAAAAAAAAGACTTATGCCAAACCATCCAATAATCTCAAAATTAGACTAGATATTCCTAAATTTGAAGGAACTCTACAACTAGATGATTTTATTGACTGGTTACACACTGTTGCATATATTTTTGACCTTAAAGACATTCAAGATGAAAAACATGTCAAAATTGTCACCATCAAATTGAAGGAATATATATTATTTTGGTAGAAGAATCTTAAGTGGAAATGAGAATGAAAAGGTTGACGTCAAATCAAAACCTGGGATAAAATACAAAGAGAACTTATACACAAGTATCTTTCAACTCACTATTGCTAGAAGGTGTTTATCAAATTTCAAAATTTGTGGTAGAAAAGCATAATTGTCGAAGAATATAAAAAAGAGTTTGAGTAGTTCAAAATGAATTATGACATTCACAAGTCTAAAGAACAAAATATTGCCCACTACCTCAGAGGACTAAATTCAAAAATTGCAAATGTTGTATCCTTACAATAATGCTTTACTATTGATGATGTTGTTAGACTACCCTTAAAGGTAGAATAATAATGTAAGGAAAAATGTTGCTAAACCTATCAGATCTAGAGAGGCGACAAGCAGTCTTGTAATTCAGAACCTAAGAGCCCTAGTAGCTAATAAACCTAATACCTTAAGTGAAGCTGCCATAAATGAAAGGGAAACTAAAACTAGTTGCCTTATCAATCTAAGCACTTGAAAGTGTTTTAAATGTCAGGGATATGATCATATTGCTTTTGATTACTCGATAGGAGAGTCATGGCTATTGTTGAAGGAGAGATTCATAAAGTGCCCAATGAAAATGAAGAAAAATAAGGAGAAGTTGAACCATTTCAATTTGATGAAGAGATCTTCTCAGTTGATTATGGAGAATTCTTAGTGGTATGAAGTAGCCTTCACACTTTTACATCTTTGGAAGGAAGTTGGCTTTGGCACAACATTTTCCACACCAAATATACTTCTTGAAGAAAGGTACGTAATGTCATTATTGATAGTGGAAGCTATGAGAATGTAGTATCAAACTACATGGTCAAAAAGCTCGGACTCCCAACAAAAGGCCATCCTTAACCTTATAAATTACAATGTCTAAGAAAGGGAAATAAGATAAAGGTTACTAAACCCTGCCCTATGTTATTTTCCATTGGAAAGAAGTATCAAAAATAGGTGTGGTGCAATGTCATACCAATGGATGCCCATCACTTGTTGTTAAAATGGACCTGGTAATTTGATTGTTGAGCAATCCATAATAGGTTCAAAAACACCTACTCCTTCAACAAAGGTGGAACAAAAATCAAGTTAACTCCATTGTAACCAAACGAGCTTATCAAGAAGTTAGAGTACCTAGATCAAATTATTACCTTGGTCACCAAAACCTAGCTCATGGAACTATAAGAGGATGCCAACCAGTTGTACTTTCTCATAGTGATAGACTCAAATGACAAAGCCAATGTTCTTGGAGAAATCATGAGCCTTCTCAAAACCTTTTAGGATGTTGTTATAGAAGAAATTCCTATTGGGTTCCCACTAATGAGAGATATCCAACATGCGATTGACTTTATTTCTAGATCTGTTATTCCAAATAAACATGCTTATAGGATAAACCCTCAAGAGCATGAAGAACTTCAATGTCAAATGGGAGAATAGCTACAAAAGGCACTTGTCAGAGAAAGTGTCAGCTCTTGTGTGGTATCTGTATTATTAGTCCTAAAGAAAGATGGAATATGGAGAATGTGTGTTTAGAGCAGAGCAGTAAATAAAATCACTATCAAGTATCAATTTCTAATACCATAACTTGATGACAAGCTTGACAGTTGTATGAAGTAATAATCATTTCAAAACTTGACCTTAGAAATAGGTATCACCAAATTTGAATATGACTAGAAGATGAATGACAAACCACATTAAAAACCTGAGATGGCCTACAATTATGCCCTTTGGATTATCCAATGCTTCTAGCACCTTTATGCACATCATGAACCAGGTATTTGACCATTTATTAGTAAATTTGTTATGGTTTACTTCAATGATATTCTAATATATAGCAAGAATAAACAAGAGCATTTATACCATCTCAACCAAAATTTTGAAGTCCTTAGAGAGCAAAAACTATATGCCAACCTCAAGAAATGCTCATTTCTAATTTTAGAAGTAACTTTTTTGGTATGTATCATCACTGCTCAAAGTATTCGAGTTGATCCCTGCAAGATTGAAGCTAACCTCCAATAGGCCACATTTAACTCTATCCACAATGTTAGAAGCCTCCATAGGTTGGCATCATGTTCGAAGATTCATCAGAAACTTTAGTTCCATTGTAACTCCAATCACAGATAACATTAGAAAAGATAGATTTCAATGGACAGATAAAACTCAAAAGAATTTTGACGAATTGAAAAAAAGCTCATTGAAGCTCCTGTCCTAGCTCTTCCTAATTTCAACTAAATGTTTGAAGTTGATTGTGATGCTTTAAATGTTGGTTTTAGTGTAGTATTAAGCTAGGAAGGATGACTAATTGCCTCTTTTTAATGAAAAATTTAATAATGCAAATCTTAAGTATTCCACTTATGATAAGAAATTCTATTCTATTGTGTGTGCTTTGTAACATTGGAGTCACTATCTCCTCCTAAAGGAATTTAATGTATATTTTGACCATAAAGCTCTAAAGCATCTAAACTCATAATAGAATATCAATCAATGCTATGCTGATTGGAGTGAGTTCCTTCAATTATATTCTTTTTTGCTCAAGCATAAGTCAGGTACTTAGAAACATGTTGCTGATGCCTTAAGTCACTGACAGACTCTGCTTTGCTTTATGTAAGTCATGGTAGTTGGGTTTGAAATGATTAAAGAATTATATAAAGGTAACCTTGATTTTTGCTCAATCTGGAAGTCCACCTCTGACCAAGCCTACCAATCGTATCATTGACAATAGGGTTTCCTCTTTAAGGGTAACTTATTATGTATTCCCCAATCTTCCTTAAAAAATGCAATAATTTAAGAATCACATGATAGAGGATTAGTTGATCATTTTGGAAGAGACAAGATTGTAGCTTTTGTCAAAGAAATTTTCTATTAGCCAAAACTTAACAAATATGTTGCTTGTTATATCCAAAGATACTAGACCTGCCACCTGACAAAGATCATAAGTCAAAATGTTAGATTGTATCTACCATTACCTATTCTCACTTCACCTTGGAAAGGTATTAGTATGAACTTTGTCCTTGGCCTACCTCAAACTCAACGACTAAAGGATTATATCATGATCATTGTTGATAGGTTTTTAAAGATGGCTCACTTCACCTCTAGTTCAATTTTGTAAGTCATCCCTGAATTGATGGTCAAATTGAAGCTATAAACCAAATCTTAGGAAATCTAATACCAAGCTTTGTTGGAAAGAACCTTTGACAATGGGATCTTGTAGTTGCCTGAGTAGAGTTTGCTCATGATGACTTCTCCAACCAGGCTATTGGAAAATGCCCATGTAAATTTGTTTATGGAATTGGCCCTCTTAGCTCATTAGATCTCATGCCAATAATCTCGTCCAAACATTATAGTGCTAATGCTGATGAGTGAGCTAAAGAGATCAAGAAGCTACATGAACAAGTTTGAGAAAAGATAAAATGCTAGATTGATAGATATAAAAATTGATGTGACAAACATGGAATGAAGCACGCATTCAAATAAGGAAACTAGGTTTGGATTCATGTCCAAAAAGAAAGATTTCTAAACTAACCCAGCACCAAACTTTCTCTAAGCTAGGGTAGATGAATCATTTCAAGTTAAGGAGAAGATCAATAATAATTCTTACAAGATCAAATATCAGGCTATTATGGGGTTTCTACTACTTTCTATTATGCCCCTACTATAGTTATCAAGCTCAAGTTGAGGACGAGTTTTCTCCGACCAAGGGAGAATGAAGCAGAATCAAGTGCCTTTTTAGCTTGCCTTACTCCACACCTACAACTTGCCATGTTTTAGATTTAACTTATTGTTGTCAGTCATCTAACAGAATGTGCTTCCTTGCTGCCTAGTCCCATAACTCATCATAGTCCACTATAACTCATCATCAACAAGTCAATTTGCTTCAATTTATTTATATTTTAATTCTGTAATTTAGTAGAAATAGGACCTTAGTTCTTGTATTTCTAAATAGGCTGAATTAATTTTTGCATGCATTCTAAGGTAGTTATGCATGTACCAAATGACCCAAATACGCTATGCATGACATGGCAAAGCCACCAGGTGTGAGTTCAATTGAGACAAAAAAAATGAAAAAACCGTAGTGTGAGCTACGGATATAAATAAACAATACACACCCAAATCACTTCCCATTTAATTGTTAAAAAAAAAAATAGTGCTTAAAACTTTCTTGCATACATTTGGAAATATTGGAGGAAATTATATTTTCACTAAAGTTCGATCTAAAAGTGAAAATTTAAAAAATAGAAATTATGATTTTGCATATCATATAAAAATGAATTGAATATAAATAATTTATTGTGATTTTCAAGAATAAGAAATTTGTCCTTCCAATTATCTATGATGTTTTAATTAATTTTTATGATATCATCACTTATATTTTGACGATCATGCACGAACATGAAAAGAAACGAAACCAAAAGTTTGTAAAAGATTAGGTGCTGCTTGTAACACTACAAGAAAATGACGATATTCCAACGGAATTTCGAACGGAATATTTTCCGTTGGAAATTTCCAACGGATTTTCCCACGGAAAAATAGCCCGTTGTAATAATTGGACGGAAACAGGGAATATTCCAACGGAG
>JANHAO010023272.1:0-11945 GCA_026873985.1 Saraca asoca
CATGTTGAGGGTTCCATATGTGAGGCTTACATGCTGGAAGAGACTTCTACTTTTTACTCGTATTACTTTGAAGCTCATGTCAATTTTAGAACTAGAAAGGTGCCTCAAAATGATGATGGTGGAGAGTACTTTGAGCATCCTCCGTTATCAATCTTTAACTATCTAATAGATTTTTGGAATACTCCAACGAAATATTCCAACAGATTTTGTCTGTTGGAATTAATTTCAACGGACAAAATCTGTTGGAAATTTTGTTAGAATAACTCGTTGGACAAATTTTCTGATTTGATATTCCAACGGACTCTGTTCATTGAAATTTCCATTGGAATAGAAAATCCGTTTGAATGCGCCATTGGAATTTGCCATTCTAATGAAGGATTTTCCAACAGACCAAAATCCATTGGAATTTCTGTTGGAATGGCTGATTCCATCGGATTTTGGTGGAATTCCAATGGATTTATTTCATTGAAATTTTCTGAAATTCTTGTAGTGTGATATGAATATAAATGTTGTTAGTAGGGATCTTTTAGGCAAACCAAGTGTTAAATCTGCATTTGAATCAAGAAAATTAATTTTGTCTTGAAATGATATCTTTGTTGGAAAAGGCTATTCTACTAATGGAATGGTCGAATTGTCTATTGTAACTTATATGTCTATTTTTAATAAAAATAGCAATTCTATTTATATACTTGATTCTATTTCTTTGTGGCATTATAGATTAGCACATGTTGGTCTAAGTACTATGAAAAGAATGGTAAAAAGTGGTTTAATTTCATGTGACATAAATAAATTTAAAAATTGTGAATTGTGTGTTAAGTCCAAGATGACTAAGAAGCCATTTAAAACCATTGAAAGAAACACTAACTTATTAGATCTAATTCATTCAAATATATGTGAATTAAATGGTATGACAACTAGAGGAGGTAATATATACTTCATAATATTTATTAATGATAGTTCTAGATATACTTATCTGTATTTATTGAAGCATAAAAATGAGACTTTTAATGTGTTTAAGAATTATAAGGCTAGAATAGAAAATTAATTAGGAAAGAAAATTAAAATTTTAAGACATGATAGAGGGGAGAATATTTTTCTAAAGATTTCATAATTTTTGTGAAGAAAATGACATTATTCATGATTGTTAAACCCCTTGTACACCTAAGCAAAATGGTCTAGCTAAAAGGAGAAATAGAACTTTTGTAGAAATGATTAATGCTTTATTGTTGCATGTTGAATTGTCATTTAATTTGTTGGGTGAAGCACTTCTTGCTACTTGTTACATATTAAATATGATACTTATGAAGAAAAATCAAGTCTTTGTATATGAATTATGGAAAGGAAGGAAGCCTAATATATATAAAGTATTTTAAAGTGTGAGGATGTCTTGCATATTACAAGAATAATAATCCAACAAGGACTAAGTTGGGTCCTAGAGGGATCAAATATGCATTTGTTGGTTATGCCTCAAATAGTAAAGTTTATGGACTTCTAAATTTTAAGTCAAATGTCATTATTGAATCCAGAGATGTGGAGTTCTTTAAGCATTTTTTAACTTCAGGTAAAAGAGTTCAATCCTCATATAGTGAAGTTACACTAGGAGAGACATCTCAAAAGGTTGATGAGTAACCTAGTGAATAAAAGGTTAATGAGCAATCTAGTAAACAAAGGAGAATCATTAGAGTCCAAAAAGCTAAAACTTTTGGATTAGATGAGATTAACTCTCAATGTATTTCTTTTTACCTTGTTAAAGTTAATAGAGACAGAGTTGTGAGAACAATCCTTATTGTTCTTCAAGTGGAAGACGATCCTAAAACTTATAAAGAAACTATGGATTCTAGAGATGCAACTTTTTGAAAAGATGTTGTACAAGATGAAATGGATTCAATTATGCCAAACCGCACTTAGGAACTTGTTGATTTGCCTCCTACTTCTAAACCTATAGGTTGTAAGTGGTTTTTTCGAAGAAAGTACCACACTGATGGTACTTTACACACTTATAAAGTTAGGTTAGTAGCTGAAGAATTTAAAAAAAAAAAAGAAGGTATCAATTATTTTGATCCATATGCACTAGTAACAATAATTAGTTTCATAAGGATTATATTTGCTTTAACAATTTATGACCTATATATTCATCCAATGGATGTTAAAACGGTATTCCTAAATGGAGATCTCGATAAAGAGATTTACATGGAATGACATGAAGGGTTTGTTCTATTGAGAAATGAACATAAGGTTTGTAAACTAGTTAAATCCTTGTATGAACTAGAACAAGCCCCTAAACAATGGCATGAGAAATTTGATAGAGAAATTTTTTCATATGGTTTTTCTAATAATGTAGTAGATAAATGTATTTATACTAAAGTAAGTAATGACTATGTTGTTCTAGTTTACTTGTACGTTAATGATAAGCAATGATATCAAGGGCATAATAGAAAAGAAGAGGTTTCTATCTTCCACATTCAAGATGAAAAATCTTGGACAAGTTGATACTATAATAGGTATCAAGGTTCAAAGAAATAGTGAAGGATATGTATTGAGTTAATCTCATTACATTGAGAAAGTACATAATAAATTTAGTCACTTAAAAATAAAAGAGGCAAGTACCCCATTTGATCTAAGCATCAAATTAATTAAGAATGATGGAAGAGTTGTTGCCCAACTTAAGTACGTAAGTGTTATTGGATATCTTATGTATGCTAAAAAATGCACATGACCAATGATAGCATTTGCTATTTGTAAATTAATTAGATTTACTAGCAATCCAAGTATTGATGATCGGAAGGCCATTGGTAGAGTTCTTGGTTTTTTTAAGAAAATTAAAGAGCTATATCATTATTACTCAAAGTTTCCAACTATATTAGAATGATATACTGATGCAAGTTGGATATCAAGTTTAGGAGACAACAAATTCACTATGAGTTGGGTGTTTACCTTGGAAGGAGGTGCAATCTCCTGAAAATCCAAGAAATAAACTTGCATAACACACTTAACAATGGAGTTAGAATTTGTTGCATTAGCAAAAATAAGTAAAGAAACTGAATGGTTAAGGATTTTTTTTCTAAATTCCATTGAATTCAAAGAGTGTGAGTTCAATTTTGATTTATGGTGATAATCAAGCCATTCTAGCATGAGCATATAGTGACATATACAATGGGAAGTCAAGACATAAGTCTTCGACATAATTATGTGAGGAAGTTAATTAAGAATGAAATTGTCTCTCTCACATTTGTGAAGTCAACTAGAAATTTGGTTGGTCCTTTCACTAAATCTTTTACAAGAGATTTGGTATAGATGACTTTGAATTTGTTTAGGTTGAAACTCCTTAATTAGTTCACTAATGATGGTAGCCCAACCCGACACTATAAAAAACGTAGTTTTGGGTTCAAAGGTAACAATAAGTCATTGATAAGTGGATGTTTTAGTACTTAAGTGATCTAAAAGTATAAAACAAGTACTGGTTGTCACATATAAGAAGGATGAGTTTTGACACTCTTAATGAGGTTCAATTAAGGGGATATATGTCTCAAAATGTGACAAAAACACTGGAAAAACTTGACTTCTTGAACATTAAAGTGATGTTGCTTCAATTGAGAGTTGGAGTTACTTTCATAAATGTTCATGAATTTTGGGTAGCACATGGCGCTAAAAGTGCAAAGAGAGTGTGTATGTGAAATGCATGGTTGTAATGTTTATATGTATAGTGCCACCAATGTTTTCGCAAGGAATAACATGTTCAAAGCTATTATGCTACATGAGATTTGATTTCTATCACGCCCCAACCTATGGAATGTGACCAGCGTAGAAGGTCACTATCAGGAAATCTCTTCCATCAGGAAACCCCTTACAAGCCTTATTATGCAACAATGACATACAATTAACTAGTACACATCTAAAAATGCATATATTCTTTTTAATGAAAGTCTGACAGAGTTTTCTCTATTTTTCAGACACCTAACCACAAGGCCTATATAATTACACAAGGGCTACACGCCCCCCACAACCTGTATAACATCACAATAATATATAGTGGCCCAAACTATACAATTTACATCCTATTGGGCATCAAAACAAAACACATATGCACAACTGCTAATCCAACTGCCAATATTACACCATTTATATACCTTTAATCTTCGCAAGACAATCTGCTCGGTGTAAGAGTAGATCTGGAACCAGGAGGGTATGGAACAACTGAAGGAATATCTCCTGACTCTGAAAAACATGAAGAAGAAAGGAGTGAGTTTCATAGAAACTCAGTAACTAAACAATCCCATAATCACTCAAAAATCCCATTTAAAGACCATATTCGAAAGTATATAAATAGATATAGCTGTGTAGGTATGCTTTCCTATTTTGCAACCATAATCTCAATATACATTTGAAAACTATAATTTAGCAAGAAAGTTAAGTGATTGAAAACATGTTATTCAACAACATAATAGTAAATAGGAGAAAAAGCCAATTACTTCATAAAATTTCATTAAAACTCAATATAGTAAAACATACCACTGGATTTCCAAAGAATAAATAAAAAATGGTAACCATACCATAATTCCCATCCTAAGCCATCCAACATGTCTGTTGGGGCTTATGAACGTATCCCATCATAAGTCATCCAACACGTCTGTTGGATGCTCATGAACGTATATCCCTACATCTCTCTATCCTTATCTGCTCCACCCTGGGCTGTTATTCTTCATAAGTGCACTTGAGGCTTACCTCTAAATTTTCCAATAGGTCTAGTATTTCCAATCAACATTTTAAATATATCAGGTAGCATGAAATTCATTATCCGAGTAACCAATATTTATTAAAACATACATAAATCTGTTAAGGCATTTCCCTATCCATTCAACATATAGAAAAATAGTATCATTAATTTCAATAATATAAAGCAAGATGAAAATACATAAATTTATCATGGCAAACCATTTCATGTTCATATACAATATACTTTCGAAATCAGATGAATATATACATAGAAAAGTCCTATTATTCAAAAAGGATTAATAATAGTCCATATGATAAAATTATTTTATATTTATACATGGGATTATTAAGTGAGAAGGATTGATCACTCACCTTAGACACTCAATTTGAGTTTTTCAACAAAAGCTTCAAAAATTAGTTATTAGTGTGCTTGATTCTTCCTTGGAAGCTTCTCTGAAGCAAGATAATACAAAACAACAAAAATATTTTAGATTTCTCATAGCTATCATAGTAAAGGGTTTCAAGGGAAATTCATGGAAACTAGCTATAGGATCATTATGGAATAAATCTTTTGTTCTAAGATTACTCATCGGGGTCTAAAGTGTTAGTAGCCAGCTCGGTCGGAGTCAGAACATCACCAGTGAGCTTGTGGGTGTTGTTGATCAAACAACACCAAATAGGGGAGGGAAAACTCCACCGATTGAATGGCACAAGTGAAGATGTCGAAGAGGAAGCTCGTCGGTCGAACATAAAGGAGGAAGCCTTGCCGAAGAAGAAGGAAGTAATGGAGAAGTAGTTGGTGCAGGAAAAGCTTCGAAAAGAAAAGAGGCCAAATGAGAAAAAGAAAGCTTTAGCTCAGGCGCAAGAAATATCACACTGGGGGGAAGCATCGGAAAGAGAAGAAGATGGTTGGACCATTGGACGGTGACAGCGACAGTGACAGATAAAGGAGAGCTTGTCGAAGAAAGGAGCTTGGCCGGAGAAGCTTCGGGAAGGAGCTAGAAAACTCACACTGAAGGAGAAGCCGGCTAAAGGAAATATATACTAAAAGCCAAATGAGGAAAATTGCATTTTGACCCGAAGAGTTTCCACCACCTCACACAGGCCCCTCTGAAAAAATAAGAAATTAAAATTCGACCCTGACAAATTTTAGACTTTTCATTTCAATCCTTTAGTCAACATTTTTCCTTTTTTTTTTCGAGGCATTACAATTTCATATTGTGAAATTTATACTAACATAATGTTCAAATTGAAAGATGCATTACTTTATGCATAAACAAAAATTTGATTTTTCTAAGTTTGTAATTTTATGTCTAAACAAGTGGGGGATTGTTGGAAAATTGTACAAATATAAAATCCATAAAGTTTGGATATCAACATTTTTCTTTTCCTACTTAATATGCTAATTTTGCAAAAAGATGTGTTTTTTCATTTTGATAGTTTTAATATTTTAAAATTAGTTATTTTGTGATAAGGTGTGTCTTTTCATTAAAATAACTGTCTCTTGTCTATTTAAATAGTTAGAAAAGAAAACAACACATATTCTTTTCTTTCTTTTTTTTTTGAAAAAAGGCTTTACAATTAACTAATATATAAATATTTTCAAACTTCTCTAGGATTTTTTTCTTGTGTTCTTAAAAGAATTTTTTTCACTATTTGCTTAATGCAAAATTCGTAAGGCCTGTTATATCCACAAAATTATTTGCATCAAGTCCTATAGCAATCTCAAAATGAGAGGGAGCAAATATCATTTTTAGGAAAGCATTATTCAACGTGTTTCAAGCTTACATTTGTTGTGTTCTTTTATAAATGCCTAACAACAACTATTGACAAATACACACTCTTCAACAAATCAAGCCATTAAAAAGAAATGGCCTAAGGCCAAGGTTGTTAGACCAATCCGTGGCACCACAAGTGAGACCGAGTCTTCACAACAGAGCAAACTATCCAGGTGCAATGGCCCTAGGACATTTAGCACCATAGTTGACTGACTTGGCTCCAAGTTAGTTACAAGTTGATTAACTTAGCATTGGCATGGTAGTTAGTACCACATAATTAAATAAATCGCTACCAATCCATAATAAGCTACACAGTTAAGATTATGCATAAATGACGTGACTACATCTCCTAGTTGTGCAAGTTGAGAATCTTGCTCATACTAATAATATGCTATGAACATGTGGATGCTCCCCATTCATCTAAAAACATACCAAATGACATGTTCAACGCTTATATAAACCTCACAAGTATCACTTTTGCGTAATTCATTTTCAGTATTCATACTGAAACTCTGCTTATGGAACTAGTTTGAGCATTGGAGTGTGCTTGGTGGACCACTTTTATTGTATATGACCTACCTCATTCCTTGTGTAAGTCACTTTGCCGCCATGCACAACCCATTAGCACCTACTGATTCCATTATAAGAGTTTTAGGTGCAATGTCAAAAAATGGGGTAGTATTGATTTCAAATAAAACAGTGAGCTAAAAAAGTAAGTTCAAATTTGAAGTGACAAAAATGTAGGAGTATGACAAAGGGACACAAAAATATTGAGCATTATGTTTACAATCTTTTTTGAAACATGTAGCATGTGAAAAAATGTAACTTGCCTTGCAAGCCTATGGCAAACACCTATTCGAGTAATGTAATCAAACGACTTTTTTCCATACTCAAGGCTAGATGGGAAAGTACTTCCCTTTCTAATGCCTACTTCAAAGTAATTTTTTATGTGATGTCCACTGGGACAAAAGGTCAGCAAACAATGGCAAAACATTAGCACTACCAATATTGCTAATAGGGTAAATGTTGACTATGCTAATGCTATCTTATCGCTTTGACACACACTGTACAACATAGTGTAAAGGTTGGCAACACTAACATTTTTCATACAATTTATTCACTTGTGTCTATGTTATGTCCTTTTAAACTGGAAAGTGTAAACGTTGATTGCAGAAACGTTTGTCCAATCTAAAAAAGACGTTATAACATTATCTTATATGTCAATATTCGTTTGAAAATATTTAATTTAAAAGTTTTTATTATTTCTTATAAATAGCCCTTCCCTTCTTTCCTTCTATTATAGAAAACACCCTACCTTACTTTTATCTGTTCTGAAGCTCTTCATTTATTTACTTCTTAGTTTTAAAAAAATTTCTTCATTACCATTTGCTAAGACATTATTGATTTGCATTTGGCACAAACCTCCTTATGAGGTAATTTTATAGGTTAAATTAGTCACTAATTTGTATAATTTTATTTTATTTGTTTAATTAATATTGTAGTATTTTAATTTTTTATTGATAATAATATATTATTTACTTAGTATGTATGATGATTTTTTTTTCTGACTTTAGTACTGCACATTATAAGTTAAATTTGATGTTATTTTTCCTTTTCTATATTTTTGTTTGATTTGTTGAAATATCAAGGGTTGTGTTATATAATTCTATTATACAAAATGAAGATACACCTAATATGTTTTCTTGCATTTGCATTAAATACTATGTTTTATATTTTATGCATTATACTAGTTGTAATTTTTTTAACTAGTTAGGGCAATTGAAAGATCATTTTGTTCTTCAAATTAGATGCATATAATTTTTTTTTAATTTAATATGATATTCAAGGCATAAAAATTTAATATGTTAAGAATTTTGGGTATAATTAACTATGATGTAATGTTAATTATCAATTAATAAAAGATAAAGTAGTTACTTTATGTCAAGTTTCCATTTATATCGATTACAAAATCTAAGGTATTTCATTTTTTGAGCACAAGTTTCTAGATGTAAATCCAAGACTACTCATATTGTAAATAATATAATAGAACGAAAAAGATAGCAATGCAGTTGCAACAAATAAATGAAATGTAATATTGTAGTGGAATTTTGCATTGCAGAATTTGTTGAAAATCATACTAGTCACTCTTTAACGTGGCTCTACATTCCATTTGCATAATCATAAATCTGTATATGTAGACTACTATGTAATAATTTATTTTTCTGATTTTATATGTGCAGTTTTTTAGTTAAATTAGTTATTTAATTTTTTCTATACATTTTTGTTTGATTTGTTTAAGCAGTAAGGTTTGTATTATTTAATTTTATTGTAAAAAAGAGAGATATATGTTACATGTTTTTCAACCTTTACATGCTATGTTCTATATTTTTTTTAACAGTATTATTTTATATGTTTAATAGGTATGCCTAATAATATATTTTTTTTATTTTATATGTGCACTTTATATTTATAAAAGAAAATATATTACATGTATGCTTTGTTAGTGAAATAGGATTTTTTGAGTAACATATTGATGGTTTGAATAGTATTTACCAAAATAATATTTTCTTTTATATTTAGTCTTTGTATGAAATTTTGTTGTTATGTATTTTCCATATTATCTTGAAAATAATATTCTTGATTTAATAATTTTTAATAAAAAACATGTATTAATTCTTGTAACATTTCTTTTTAAAGAAAGGACAGTTATTTGTGACATATTGCCCAATTGTTTCATACTAACTTAATGATGATTGTCTAGATTAAAACTATCTAAACCAATGATTATAGTTATTTATAATAATAGGAAAATGGACGATGGTTATGAAGGGTTAAGCTTTGAATGTTCATATCCAAGAGCCTTTTAATTAGATAGAAATACGACGTTAAATGATATTAAGTAGAAAATTTTGTCAAAGTTGAAAGTAAGAGCCAGGAGAGATGTCTCATCTATTACATATAGGTTTCCTGCTTGGTGCCACTATATTATTTGTTACCAAGGATGACAATGTGATCTCCATATTTTGTTATCTTCATCAATTTCCCAGCTTTGGTGCATTGGAATTATATGTTGAGTTTGAAATGAAGAATACAAAAAATTAATATATTAATATGGTATCTCAACTTAAAAATAATGCTCCTGAGGCAATAGATTTTTAACTCATGAAAATGTTCTTTCAACAAAGTTACTGCCACACTATATATAATATTGTTGGCCTATTAATTTATGGTGTGGTAAGCATTGTAATGTAAGGTGAAGATGAGTGGTATATAGATCTACCTAGTACAGGCTGCATGTATGAAGATGTTGAGGATGGTGATGAATCACCATCAGATGGGCACAAAGATGAGGAGGAGAGGGGTTTGTCGAACCATTACCTCCATATGTATCTCCGTTATCACATATCTCGTATGTAAATTAGGAAGCATTAGATAGGCATGAATATTAATTGCTTGAAAATCCTACTTGGGCTGATGGCCAAGAGTTTTATGTCGATTTGTAATTTTAGAGTAAAGAAGATGTCACGCTAGTCCTAAAACGATATTTAATTAGTAATAACCAAAATTACAAGACTTGAGAGTCATAACCATCATATGTAAATATGTATTGCACAAAATATGATATAGATTGCAACTAGTGGCTCAAGGTAAGCTTTATTTCAAAGAAAAATTGTTAGGTTATTATTAACGATAAAATTTGGTAAGCTCAAATATCAATTAACCAGAACAGTTCTTGAATCCCTAAGCTGCAATTTGGTTGGATAGATGAGAGATGAAGAGGAAGAACAACAGGCACAAAGAGAGTTTTTTAACGTGGTTCAGCTAAGATCCTTTTTTTGGATCCCTATGTCCATGAATAATTTTATTTATCTGGTGAATGTTTGACAGAATTGCCATATATATTTTGGAGGGATCCCCCACTATATCTAGTCTTCCCCCTTTTTATAGAGGTTGGGAGGTTACAAATATAATTTAGTAAGTTATAAATTTATTACATCAAATAATAAATATATTTGACATTTTGGACTCTTGCAAATCGACTTTTGCAAACTGCTTTCTGCGAGTGGGCCTTCTGCAAGCTATTTTTTGCAGATTGGCCCTGTAAGTTAGGTTTGTAAGTGGATGTATGCGTCAAGTCTAATCAAGGTGGGCTTCTGGTTGGGAGAGGTGTTGCGTCCTATGAGATAAGGCTATTGTCCTGGGATCGTTGCTGACCTTTGACCAGTGATATTGAGCTTGCATTTGGTGATGCAAGCTCACATAAGACGAACTGTTAGCCATGTGAGTTGAGACTACTACACTCCATGCTCTAAGCTCGCAGTTGGTGACCAAGTGCTCCTGAGCGACCTTAGCCTTTGGTAGGTTAGGCCTTTCTCACTTGGACTCATCTGCTATTAGGCTTTTACCAGCTTGTTTTGCATAGTACTGGAAAACACCTATAATAGTTATCAAAAGGTATAATAGCCCCCATACCTGTTTCTCTATTAATATGTCACAAGATCACAAGCAAGTGGACTATGATTTTATTGCCTCGTATTGTGCAAAGCAATTAAGAACCAAGCCAAATCTTCCTATAGTGGAGATGACACAGATGATAAAATCACATATCTCTTATCAAGTTTCTTAAAGAAACTTAGCTAAGTAAACAAAAGGCTATTAACCAAATATATGGTAACTAGGATGGCTTGTACTACGAGTTACTGAAGTGGTTGATGGTAATGAAACAAGCAAACCCAAAGACCATTGGGCAATTGCAAACTAGAGATTTTTATTAAGAATGATATCCTAACTTTGACAATGTGAAATTTGAGAGGCAATTTTGGGCATTTAAACCTTGCACTAATGCAATTCCTTTTTGTAAGCCAATGCTACAAATTGATGAAATCTTTTTATATAGAAAGTTCAAGCATAGTCTACTGATTGCAATCACACAAGATGAGAATCACAAAGCATCACTAATTGCTTTTGCAATTGTTGAGGCAAAGAATAGATCTAGTTGGTCATAGTTCTTATGCATGATACGAATGCACATTATTAATGTCAATGGACTATGCCTAATATCCAATAGCCATGATAGGATTATTGTGATAGTTGAGGATGAGTCCCTTGGATGATAGACTCCTTCTAGTCATCATCAGTTTTGTATCCACCATGTGGCCAACAACTTTAATAAACTTTTCAAGAAAACAACCCTTAAAAGATACGTTACAAACATGGGTAACAATTTCCTATCACTATATCTAATTATGTTAAGTTTGCATGTGTTGTTTTAATTATTGTAATCATTGTTTCAAGGTACGAGGAGCAATCAAGGAAGTATAATTTTAAACTAACCAAGTTGTGGTCCCTAAATTTTGAAGTAGGATGTTAGGTAGAGGTATTTTTAAAAGACAAGTGGGTTCAAACATTTGATGACAGATGATGCTTTAGACATATGACAACTAACCTAGTAGA
>JANHAO010023273.1:0-11944 GCA_026873985.1 Saraca asoca
TGTCTTTGTTATTTGTTGATCATTCTGACGGTATGGTTTACTCGTAAATGAATACTTGAATATCCAGTTTTGGAAATGTTATGTTAAGGAATATATATATATATATATATATTTGATGAATTTGAGGAAATTGTTATACGATGATTTTAGTTAAGTGATTTAAAGTGTTGGATTCATTGGCAAATGGTTGGTAACCCACAAGTGCACTTGTAAGTATAGGATGACCCGAGCAAGAGTTGAGGAGATATGGCTGGTAGACATGTCAGATAGCTTATGATGGGATACGTTCATGGGTGCCGGCAGACATGTTGGATGACCCACGACGGGATTACAAGACGGTTACTTTCAGAGGTTTACTTGTGAGAATCTAGCGGACCATTTGCTATGTTGACATTCAATGGAACTTTTAAAAGACATTGTTTTTTGTCATTTCTATTCTATATTGAATTTATCTTCCATAAAGACTTATTTTGATAATTGATTTATGGTTTTGAATATGGTATTTTCTAGTACTTGAGTTTCATATGAAATACTGAATTTCTAAGTTAATTTAAGACAAAGGTAATTAATCGGGTAAGCAAATTTTTATGACTATAAACAGTATTAGAATTATTTTATAAATGATAAATGGTTTTAAGGGGATTGTTTGCTCACTAGGTTTCATTGAAACTCACTCTTTCTGTTTCTATATTTTTCAGAGTCAAAGAACATTCCTGTTACTGCCCCACATTATTCTGATTCAAGATCAGCCCAATGACTAGTTGGTCCCACCTTCCGCGGAGATTGAAAGGTATAAAAAAGGAATTATGAATTGATAGTTGGATAGGATTGCATGTGCATGTTTTGTATGCTTTGTCTAGATGCCCAGTAAATTGTTATTGTATAATCTGGGCCACTGTATAGTTTTATGCTGTTACACAAGTTACGATGGGCATGTTGCCCTTTTGTTGTGTAAAAAGGCCTTGTGCCTTGATGTCTGAAAAATAGGAGAAACTCTGTCGAATTTTCGATAAGAGGTAAAGTGTTTGAATTTAATAAAAATATGGTCATGTGTCTTGCATGTGCATTACATAGTCAAGTGTCTTATAGGAGTTATGTACATTGTCAGGCTTATAGTAGATTTCCTACGGGTGACCTGTTATGTCAGTTACGTGCCTGGGGATTGGGTCGTGATGTAAATATAATCAGCACATAATTCATCTCATCCACAAATATCGATCATTAAAAAAATTTAAAAAGAAAAGTAGCTATCACTTAGAAATAAAGAGAGAGAGAGTGATGAAGAAGATCAGTTCAAACTACTAAAAGAGGAAGAGTGAGAGTGAGCTAAGCTTTTGTGGTTGGCAAGAGAGTGAGAGTGCCTTCAAATTATTGGAGATGGAGGGGGAGAGAGCTACTATTTCAAACCAGTAAGAGAAAATAGTAATAATCGGGTCTGTGAAATTTTTTTTTATAAATGATAGACTTTTAACATCGATTTTTAGTAAGAATTGACATTTTGATTTTTATTTACTCAGTTGTATTTTTTGTGTATCGTGCCTCATTTATTTTGAATTATTTTTGTCTATTTTATATTTTAGATAATGTATCATAATTTTCATATATAAATTCCCCAAGGCTAATTATTTTTTGAATTATTTTATCCATTAAATAATATTTAAATTCTTAAATTATTTTTTCTAATTAAATAATATTTAAATTCTTAAATTATTCTATACTCTTAGTAAAATGGAATTATTTAATTAGGAATAGAAAAAATAAATGATTAGAGAATAATTTTGTTCATAAATAAAATTAAAAAAATAATTCAATTAAGGCCTGTATAAAAAGTTAAATATTTTTTGTTCGTAAATAGATAATGTTGATGATGAAATTTGATTTAATGAATCCAAATCTTAATCTCTGACACCCCAAACTGCAAGCTGGTAATGCAAGTTGTAACAGGTAAAAGAGTGTGAGAAGGAGGAAGAGTAATGGGTATAGAAGCTTTTTATCATGGCTCGATTAAAGTCAATATGACCTCTACATCCATGGTGATTTATATTTTTTGTTATACGATGGTTTCTCTATATAGTTCAATAGAATTACAATATTAGTGCTCTCTTACTATGTAAGTGCTCTCTCACTATTTCAACAGAGTGTCTGCATGTAATCCTTTTCCCCTTTACAATAAGCCTCTCTCCTCATTTATAAAAGTAGGGAGGGTTACAAGTGTAATTTGATAAATTACAAAATGATTATTTCCTCCGCGTCAAGTAATAAATGCTAGGCGTCGGGTCATAAATGTTAGGTAAATCATTGTCAGATTGTTGGGGCTGATGTATTGATTTTGGAGGCTGACCTATAGGTTAGGAATACATGCCTCTAGTTGTTGATTAGACTTCCACACTTATGCTTAGCTCATTAGCTTAGTGACCTGAGTTCACGCTGAGCAATCTACTGGCCATAGGGATTGGTCTCGTTACTAGATTCATCCAAAGTGAGTTTCCTGAAAGATGGCAAGGACATTGTGCTTCGTTTAAGGAGTAGGAGTCATCCCTAACAAGCTGGGTTCTCACTTCGACCTTGTCCTGCATCCTCAACAAGCTAGAGTCAATCCTCAATGAGCTGGAATTTTCGTCTTGGTCTCGTTTCATTTCTTGGGTTCATGGTTGGCAAGCTAGTACCCCTACTGAACGACTTTAGTTTTTTGGATAATCTGGGTCTCTTCTGGTTGGACTTGTCTCCTATTAGGCATTCGCTAGCCCAATTTGCATTATTCAAAAAATTCCACAATATAAGCCCTCAACTCTCAGTTTGCTTTACAGACTGGAAATTTTAGTTTGCTAGTAAAGTCCTTGTTTGTAGTTTGATTGTGGTCAAGTTTTTGTTCAGCCTATCATGTTGTCATTTCAGGCTTCAATTTTTCGCTTCATTTGCACCAAGCCATATCTCTTATTATGCATGTTTCATAGCTGTTAGCATGGCAGCCTTGTTTCCCTCTAGACCATTCGATCAAGAATAGTCAGGTATCCTCTGGACTCTTCTGTGACGCCAAACTAGTCTATATAAGGTGTGAGAAGCCTCCTTCCTTGCTTCAAAGAATAACTGGATAGGTACATTGACTAAGCCCTTCATATTTCTAAAGCTTTAGCCTTCGGCAATGTGCTTTAAAGCATGTATGGTTTGCTACATAAAACTGCGAGGTGTGAATGGCCTACTACATGAGGCTCCCATGGGGTACTCCTCTTTGAGGACTCTGGGAATTTTTTCATTACCTTTTCATGGTGCTAACAAGTTTAGCTCTTCCTTTTTTGCTCTTTTATCCTCTAGAAAATTTATCATTTAGTTTTCATAAGTGCCCAAGGGTTGTAAGGCTGAGGGTGGAGCTTTTAGCTTAGGAGGAGCACAGGACAGAGGAGTTGGAACTATCTGGCTTGCTTGTCGGTCTTACGACTTGTTACAGTTCAACTTTTCAGTTGTGCTCGTTCGTCTCCTTACATGGTGGTGCCTAATGTCTCTAGGTCCTCAAGTAGCTTAATGAAGCTGAAGGATGCTTTCCTTACTCAGGAGGGCTTGGGAAAACTTCTACAGCCACTCTGCTTGCCCCAGATGCTATTCCTCCCAAGTTGGACAATTCACTGGTTTGAGTGGAAGTTAAAGAAGGGTTAGAGCAACTTGGTTTGCTTGTGGTAGCCGCAGTTCATCGGGATTCAACTTTTCCTTAGTTAACTGTAGGTCAACTTTGATTTATAGACTTTGGCTCTGAAAAGGCCAGTTTCTCCTACTTATTATGGTCGCAAGTGTATTCTAGTCTTTGTACTTCAAATTTTCTTGTGTAAGCTCACCTCATTGAAAGAGGTTTTGTAATGAAACTTTGAGGAACATTTTTGTTCTTCCATGCATGTCATATTAGTGACTTGGTAGGTTGCAGATGGCAGCATGATAAGTTTCTGCAAACCAAAACTTGATAAACGTTAGACAAAATAAGGGCCTGATAGGCCAATCAACCTCAAATAATATAGATAAAATTTATATAAATAAGCTTGAGCCAATAAGTCATGACTTAAAAGGATATATGCCATGTTAAATGACCATCAGTCATATTAGCCTATCTTAGTTAGTAATGAATTCGAGCACCAGAGTGCCTTTGGTGGCCAGGAGTCTGAGCATTGGGGTGCTTGAGCACTTTCACTAGTGTGGGATTGGATTCCTAAGTAGGTCGTTTGGGTGCACCTTTATCCGAGCAAGAGTTTGGTGCTCGAGGCACTTCTTAGATAAGGAGTCTCAGTATTATCAACGTAAGAGTTTACTGCCAAAGGCACTTCTTGGACGCAATCTATGTAAGAGTTTGGTGCATAAAGCATTTCTTGGATACAAGGTCTCAGTATTGTCCACATAAGAGTTTAGTGCCGAAGACACTTCTTGGACGTGGTCCGCACAAGAATTTGGTACATAAAGCACTTCTTGGATGTAGGGTCTCAGTATTGTCTGTGCAAGAGTTTAGTGTCGAAGGTACTTCTTGGACATAGTCTAAGAGTTTAGTGCGTAAAGCATTTCTTAGACGCAAGGTCTTAGTATTGTTCACGCAAGAGTTTGGTGCTGAAGGCATTTTCTTGTACGTGATCCGTGCATGAGTTTGGTGCGTAAAGCACTTCTTGGACACAGGGTCTCATTATTGTCTGTGCAAATGTTTGGTGCCAAAGGACCAAGATGGAAATTCTAGCTTGTTGAGGATTGACCCCAACTTGTTGAGGACGTAGGACAAGGTTAAAGCAAGAATCCGACTTCTTAGGAAGGACTCCAGCTCGCTGAACGAAGCACAGCATCCCACCCATCTTTCAGGAGACTCACTTTGGATGAATCTAGTAATAAGACCAATCCTTATGGCCAGCGGATCGCCCAACATGAACTTAAGTCTCTAAGCTAATGAGTTGAGCATAAGTACAGAAGTCTAGTTAGCAACTAGAGGCACGTATTCTCAACCGATAGGTTAGCCCCCGAAACTGACACATCAGCCTCCAATAGTCCGACAATGATTTACCCAATATTTATTGCTTGACGCCTAGCATTTATTACCTAACACAACAGAAATAATCATTTTGCAATTTGGCAAATTACACTTGTAACTCTCCCTACTTCTATAAATAGGGAGAGAGGCTTATTGTAAGGGGGAAAAGGATTGCATGCATACACTCTACTGAAATACCGAGAGAGCACTTACATAGTGAGAGAGCACTGATATTATAACTCTGTTGAACTATACAGAGGAACCACCATATAACAGAAAATACAAATCACCATGGACGTAAGGGCCATACTAGCTTTAGCCAAACCATGATAAAAAGCTTCTGTGCCCATTGCTCTTCCTCCTTCTCACTCTCTCTTTCTTGTTACAACTTGTGTTACCAGCTTGCAGTTTGGGGTGTTAGAAAACTGCTCAAGTTGATTAAGATTTGGGTTCACTAAATCAAATTTTACTATCAACAGATAATATAATTCAAAATTAAAGACGTCGATTTTTTTTTGTAGTAACTGACATCTAAGACTTTAAGGATGTCCATTTTGGTTAAAAAATAAATATCATTTCTCTTAATTCATCTTTTTTTTTAAAAAAAATCTAATATTACAATTAATAATTTTCATTTAAAATGTGTGGAGACTTTAGAGGTCAGTTAATATGTTTGGACCAATATGTAATATCATATATTTACATCGATTCCTAATACAAACGACAATCAGATCTATGTCTATTTATATGCTTGTGTTTTTTTGAATTATTTTTGCCTATCATGTCAGTTCTTAATAAAAACCAGCGTATAATTTATGTCTTTTCGTATATCCAAATATAAATGCTTCGAATTTATTTTAAATTATTTTAACAATTTCGAAGTCTTGGTTAAATGGAAGAAATTAATGGTCATTAGATAATTTTACAATTTTGTAGTCTTGATAAAATGAAAAACTATTTGTTTTATTATCATATCAATAAATTAGTTATATGTAAGTAATTTAATTAATAAATTAATAATTTTTTTATAGTTCAAGAACTATAGCTTTTAAAGATGCATGGATTGAACCAAAATCTTACAAATTAAATAATTCTAAAAGTATGTTTGTTCCTTAATTTAAATTAATTTTAAAAGTGATATTTAGTTTAAATATCAATTTTTTAATAGAAACTGATGCTATAAGTTTCTTATATTTACAAAAATATCATCGCACACACACACACACATACACACATATATATGTTAATTTACCTTATTTAATGTCTATTTAATGATATTGTTTCTACATTTTATAGTAATGTAACTACATCTTCTCTATGATGAAATTTAGAACTTTATCTTCTAACTTTCACATTCTTTTGAATGAATTTTTTTAATTCATCAAGTATAAATGTAACAATCAATTGTTTATTTTATTTTGACACACCAAGAATATGTAGCTAAGCATCAAAATGTTGGCCTTGTTTCTTATAATAATGTATAAAATAAATTATATCAACTTTGCCTTTTAAAATTTTGAATTTGTGTTTGTTTTTTGTTATAGGTATTTTTGGTACTATGAGAAATGGGCTAACAAAAGTCCAATAGACAAGTCAAACTGGAAGGCCTAGATTATTTAGGTTGCTATAGCAGCTAGCTCCTAGCTCACTATAGAAGCTAGCTCCTAGCTCTAGGTCTCAATCTCAGAGGAAAGCTCCAACTCTTCCGCAGCCAATATCAACTTTCGAGGCCCACCTGCAGAAAGTAATATGCAAAAGCCAATCTACAGTCTATAGAAGCCATTTGCAGGATGCCAAATAGTCAAATACATTTATTACTTAATGTAACATTATTACTGTTTGTCAAATTATATTTGTACCCCTCCAGCTTTTATAAATGGGGGGTTTGAACCATTGTAAAAAGAGAGTGAAAAATATTAGCAGAAGCTCTGCTAAATCGGAGAGGAAGCTCTGTAAAATATTTTCCTTAGAAATAACATGCCACTGTGGACATAGGGTCCGGTGTCGTCCAGATTTAGCCGAACCACATTAAAAAATCTCCTTTGTTCTTACTATTCTTCATCTCTCAAACATCTTCCTTTTCCTTTCAACTAGAGTGCAGCTTGAGGTTTAAGAATAACTTGGCTGATTGAGATTTGGGCTCTCTGTACAAACCAAATTTTGTTGTCAATATTTTGGCATGCCCAGTGAGACTTCATCTGCATCCTGGTTAATTTTCACTATGATGGCTAATCCGAAGGAAGCTAATAAGCCAACTTTTTTCCTAGTTTGATTTGTAGCTGACCAATAAAAGACCAAACCATTAGCTTTGTTCTGCTTGAAACTCACAATATGCAAGCTACTGTTTCTCTGATTAGACCAAAGCTGGTCTTGTCTTCATAAAAAAGCAGCACACGAACCAACAGAGTACCAAACTCTTTAGCCAACCTCTCTTCCTTTCCAATGAATTGCTTAACTCGGACTGTTTTGATTTGTTGCTCAGATCGGCTACCTTCATTCAACCAGCTACTACCATCCATATCTTCTAGCCATAGCAACAGCATGTAGAAACTAACAACAGCAACGTTAAGTCGAGCTCACAGCATGCAATAACCTAGTTTGAAGAAGAGCTCGTATAACTATGAATTCGGAGATGAACTGGCACACGGCAACCATGCCATAGGACGGTTCATTGATGAACTTGTGCATTGGTCATACAATGCAACAATTTATATAGTAATGAGCTCTCAGCCATAAGCTTGGTCCTCGTAACCATACAGTGATGAGCTCTCAACCAGATAGTAGCTTGATCCTCGCAGCCATGCAGTAACGAGCTCTCAGCCATGCAGCAAGGAGGTCCCATGACGAGCTCAAGTTCACCAGCCATGCAAGAGCTGGGTTTGGTGACGAGTTTGATGGGTCCACAATGAAGCTCGATTCAATGACTTCGTAGCCTCCCACAGTTGCAGAAGTTGCTACAAGGACAGCCCATCAAGGACTAGAACTTGAGGAAGCTTCTTCTCGGTGTCAATATGCTATGGACATACAAGCATAGCAGCCATGTAGCTAGGTCCATGCCATAACTGATGAGCTCGTGCACTGGTCGAATCTTCTTCAGCCATCCTTACGAGTGGAAGTGCATATGAGGCAGCATCATTCCAAACTTAATTCTAGATGATCGCATGATGCTGGGTTCGCATGCAGTAGTTCATGCTAAGGTAAGCATGTGCAGACTCGATGACGGGCCCATGTAGTGATCATGCACTAAGATCAAGCTCGATGATAAACTCGCATTGGCAGGATATCAATAGAGTTTACCCATAGTAGCCATGCAATGAGATCGGGCTTGAAGTGATCGGGATGAGAAGTTCATGGCAGTTATGCAAAAACTAAATTCAATAATGAGCTCACGCACAACCATGCAGCCTATGTTTGGTGCAGAGCTCGCATTGCCAGACAGTGAGAAAACCCCATCAACGAGCTCACACAGTGGTATACAGCATCCGGGTCTGATGTTCACCAGCCACGATAGTGTGGAGTTAAACTCACACGTCTGTGCAAAGCATGCTGGCCTTCATGAAGAAGTGGCTATAGCACTTTGCTATGCAGAAGTGAATATAGAGGAAGTAACATTCTAAAATTCTTTTAGAGTTTGCAATCCAATCATGAAGCCAAGAATGCCCTTGGCAGTATACATTACTCTGTGGCTTGAACTCAATGTAGTTCAAGGCATCTACAAGTTGAAGACGGCATCGCGAGATGAAGTGCACTCCAATGACCTCCGGTTCACTCTTTCGGTCTCTACAAACTTTATCCCAAAACAAATAGAAATTCAGAGCAGAGGTCTTGCCATACCAACTCCAACAACATTATGGCTCATATTTGGACAAGCTAAGCTATCATTCCTTATCCATTTGAATAAGCAGGATATAATTTCTTGTCCTTGCATTAAATATTTTATTACTACTGGTTATCCCCTTTTTTAAGGTTGAAGCCATGTTATTGGGTGCTCAGGTAGGTCGCACAGATGCACCCGATAAGCACTTAAACTCATGCCAACCGAGGCTCCCCCCACTACAGGGGACAAAACCTTAAGGTAATTACCAAATGGGACAATACCTTTAGGTATGAGCACAAAGGATAACCATACCTAATTAGCTTTGGCTACCCTTTCCTATGAGGCACCTTCTTAAGGCAAAACCATGTCCAGGTTGAAGTCTAATGGGAACCCCGTCGATACTCCAAACACCTTGATCATCATGCATCTGTGCGACCCCCATTGGCCACTCAATATGGCACATATTCTTTTTTTAATCATAATTTACTGACTAAAGTCCATTTATATTAAATCATATGATTTACTAATATCTCTACCGAAGTCAATTGACTCATATGATTTACTAATATCTGCTACCGAAGTCAATTGACTCATTGGGCATTTATTTTGTTTACATCTTTTAAGCTGTGATTTGCAGGAACTTATTTTTTGCTATATACTAAGCATGAAATTCATCAACAACCTCGTTTGTTAAGATGAATACACATATAAACATTCAAGAAAAGAGACTTAGAAGTGCACAAGTCTAAAACAACACCACAGGATACAAGTGAAGACTTTTGCCAGCAAGTTTCAGCTCCCAATCCGCAAAGCATATTGAAAGCTAGGGGCTAATGTTATAGGTATTTTTTGTACTATGAGAAATAGGTTGGCAAAAGCCTAGTAGACAAGTCAAACTAAAAGGCTTAGATCATTCAGGTCGCTACAATAGCTAGCTCCTAGCTTGCTACAGAAGCTAGCTCCCAGCTCTAGGTCTCAATCTCAGAGGAAAGCTCTAACTCTTCCGCAGCCAATATCAAATTACGGGGCCCGCCCATAGAAAGTAATCTGTAAAAGCCAGTCTACAGTCTGCAGAAGCCAACTTGCAAGATGTCAAATAGTTAAATACATTTATTACTTGATGTAACATATTTACAATTTATCAAATTATATTTGTACCACTCCATGCTTTTATAAATGGGGGGCTTGAACCATTGTAAAAAGAAAGTGAAAAATATTAGCAGAAGCTCTGCTAAACTGGAGAGGAAGCTCTGTAAAATATATCCCTTAGAAATAACATGTCACCATGGACGTAAGGTTTAGTATTATCCAGATTTAGTCGAACCATGTTAAAAAATCTCCTTTGTTCTTGTTGTTCTTCATCTCTCAGACATCTTCCTTTTCTTTTCAACTAGAGTGCAGTATGAGATTCAAGAACAACTCAATTGACTTAGATGCTCAATAAAATATTTCCCTTAAAAATATGTCACCATGGACGTAGGATCCAGTGCCGTCCAGATTTAGTCGAACCACGTTAAAAAATCTCTTTTGTTCTTGCTGTCTTCATCTCTCAGACATATTCCTTTTCCTTTCAACCAGAGTGCAACCTGAGATTCAAGAACAACCTGATTGACTAAGATTTGAGCTCTCCGTATGAATTAAATTTTACCGTCAACATTTTCCTTTAAACATGCACCTACAAAAGGAAACAAGCAAAATATCCCTTTTTAATTTTGGGGTGGTTGGATTTTGTCTTTATCAATTTTAAAAACTTAAAAATCAATATTTTAAATTGTATAAAACTTAGAATTAACATCTTTCATTTACTTAATCATTTTATTAAATTACGTGATTTTTTCATAAACTTTTAAAATAAAAATTATAATATTAATATATGTTAGTTTATCACATCATTTTTTTATACATGATTTCTATGTTATATGATTAATAGAAATTAAATTAGATATATAGAATTCAATTATATGTTTGAAAATGAGTTGAGAAATTGTGTGAAAAAAATGACATAATAAACTAACATAGAATAATATTGTTATTTTTGTTTAAAAAGTTTATAAAAAATCATGTAATTTAATAAAATGGTTAATTATAATGATGATAGGTATTAATTTCTAATTTTATATAATTTAAGAATTTAACTTTTAAGTTTTCAAAGTTGGAGGAGATAAAATTCAACTATCCCAAAATTAAAAGAGGTATATTACATTTTTCCCTTAACGAAAATAACATTCCATACTCAACCAGCAACATGACAATTTTTTTTTTTTCTGAAAAAAAAAGTGTGTATATCAAAGTTTATGCGAAAGAAACTGGGGGAGTGGGAATTTTGTACCTTTTCAAAAAGATTGAGAGTCCTAATTGTCATCAAATTCAACTTAAGCCCAGTCAATGCCATCTTGAATATACTAGTTACTAAATGAGTGTTTGATTAAGACATAATAAGTTGAAAGGAAAACTTGAATGGATATTAACACGTTTAGGATCTACGCCTTGAATTATTAACCTTGAATTTTAAAAGATAAAATGAGAGTTAGTAGTTGGACTGCCTTCAAGATGAGAATCCGATATGTGACATAAAATAATTAATTGGAAACAGATGATGTCAACCTTTAACTAATCTAAAGAAAATCACTTAAATAGAATCAAATTAATATGAAACACACAGTATTATAATACATAACAATAATGTTTTTTTTTCCTATGATAACAGGAGTAACAAGTCATATAACACATAAATAACACTCTAAGTTTAAATCCAAAATATTAAAAAAGGGAAAATTACATACCACTGCATCACTAAAAATACTGATTATAACAACAATGTCTTTATTTTAAATTAAACATAACAGGTTTAGGCCCTTTGATTCAATCTATGATAAGGGAAAGGGAATGGAATCAAATAAGAAGAGGAAAGAGAATAAAAACTGTTATTTATTTAAAATGTTTAGTTCAGTCAGGAAACGGAATCAGATTATTTATGATTATCTTTGTTGTTATTTGGTTGTCAGAAAATATGATTTGTAAAAATAAAAATACAATCCATTTTATAAACCTTAAATTCCATTATTTTTGAAATTTTTAATTTCTTATTTTATGAAACAAAAATACTTTTATTAAAAATAATTATTTAATAAATATTA
>JANHAO010023274.1:0-11957 GCA_026873985.1 Saraca asoca
AATGACACCAAACACAAAATGCATCTAAATTCAGCTGCAACCATGACAATTAAACTCTTACAATGCTAAGTATGAGGCCAATTAATTATGTCAAATCTTGTGTTATCACAGAGTCAGGTAAGTATCAACTTATTGCTACACAAAATAATACAAAATAAAGAAGGAATATAATAAAATCATGAAACTGATTTTGGACACTAATATTTACACGGATCAAACGCTAGTTCTTAACCCATTTAACAATCTACATTCCAAAAAATAAATAAAATAAGTTACAAATTGGACATAAAATCTGAATGAGATCCATATGATAAATATTTATCATAGGATAACAAACATAATCTTTTGGAGCAATTCTCATAATCCTTTATCGTATTTCTCATATTATAAAGACACGTGCTCTAAACATAAGTAAGTTTGCAGAAATATAAACAAAACAAATAGGAACTTACGAAAATTGAGATGAAATCAAACTAAAGAGAATGATCTAAATATAAGGACCACACCATACACTTTAATTAGTTACTACATTAATTAGAATATGAGTTATAATTTGTCAAGAAAATGAAAAGCTAATTGTAGGACTCCAGCATAATTTGCTCTTGAAAACTCGATATTAGGAGTATAATAAGTAAGATTTTGAATATTTTTAATTGTCAAAAATTTTAAATTTACACCTATCATATATGTGAAAATTAACAGAAATTCAAATAACCACAAAGTTGAATTCTTATATCACATGGTTGCAAGGGAGAGAAAATACTTATGATTATGCAGTGAATTCAATTAGGTCTAAAAAACCTTCTTTAAAAACATTACATTGATGTATTAAAATATACTAATTAATTAATTGACTAATACATATATTATTCTTATTGATTCAAAGAAAATAAGTTAACAATAACTAAATATTAATAAATACAATTAATTATTAATTAAAAAATAATAAATAATTTTGGAGGGAAATGAAGGAAGGAAAAAGTGACATATGTACAAGAATGGTACACTCCTTTAGACATAGTATAAGTAAGAACGGGTATATATAATATTATTAAATATTGTTTTAAAAGAGAAGACCAAGCACTCTTTTCAGTCATTTATTAATTTAGTTATTTAAAAAATTTTAATATTAATTTAATCTTTGGTTATTAATCTAAGCTGAATGAAGTCTCTAAAAAAATTGTAATATCAATTTGATTAATCCTCAAATTATTATTACACTCAACTAAGTCCTTTATTAATATCTTAATAGAAACATTAGAATTTTTGACATGAATACTAATTTGTTAGAATGAAAGTAACGAATACATGGCCAAATTAGAACTATAACAAATATTGTAATATCAGCATAATAGTTGCTACATTAGTAAGGATTCAAATGATAAACTATAGAAAATTTTAATTGAAAATAACAGAATAATTTAAAGCTAAATTGGTTCTGATTTTTTTTAAATCAATTTGATATAAATTAAATTAGTGACTCAAAAGAATAAGACGAAAAAAAAAATTATAATAACTAAATATTCTTGTACTAATGAATAGATGTAAGTCGAAATGGTAAAAGAATTAATGTTTCCTCTTTTAATTGTCACAATCTTGCCATGAAATAATTAGGTGTGCATTTAAAGTGTTTACTCGATATGGCACCTCAATAAAACAATTAGATTGACACTGAAATGAACCATTGTTAGGGCTTAGCTGTGATGTTCTACCAGCATTGACAATGTTGCTTGAAAAGTATCGTCTTAAGAACTTCTTAGGTTATCACCAGATTCATCACAATATTTAAATACAAATGTAACTCCATGCATGTAACGTAAAGCACTTTAGTTGAAATTAATCTTTCATTAGCTGTTAATAAAAAAATTTGTAAATTATTTCTCAAAAGTCAAGAGTTAACTGTTTGGTAGATAATATTTTCTTGTATAAGTGCACTCAACTACTTGTTTTAAATTTAATGCACATTTATTTCAAATTGAACAAAGGGTTATAAAATTGAAAATTATTCGGTCCCAAAATGTTTCTTACGTAAGGAAAAACGCAAAAGTTTATACCTAATGTCTACTTCAAGTATTAATTGTTACCCTCTAATCTAATAAGGTTGTGTTTGTTACATTATATAACTCTCGATAATATAAAAGTTCTTATACAATAGTATAGAATATCATATGTAAAATATAAACATTTATACTGTACTAAATTTAATATATCATTGCATAACAAAAATAATTATAGATTATTATTATTATATATTTTTAATTACACAATGAAATGTAATAATATAAAAAAAATTAGATAAAATAATTCATAAAATAGCTGCAAAGGAAAAAGTTATTATGATAAATAATGATAATGAATGGTGCGATAATAATAATAATGGAGAAGAAACAATGGTGGGCATGATATTGATGGGGAAGAAGGTGTCAACACGTGGTGATAGTGGCTGTCGTAATGTTAGTAGATATTAATTGTAAAGACAACAGTGATTAATCATTATAGTAAAAAGTGATGAATAATATGGAATGTGAAAAAATTAATAGAGGAGTTGTATTGGGGGTAGATGAAAAATCTTGACACAAAATTTTAGGATCAAGTTAGATAAACTATTAATAAATTTTACTTTAATATTTATGGATAAATTTGAAATTGTGTTTTTTTGAAAAAAATTTAATTTTTATATATAACAAAATGCAAATTTTTGCAACTCACCGTACTGAAGTTGCAAGTTTGACTTTATTCATTTAAACATTTTTAAATATTGAAAAAGCTTAATTTGGTCTCTAATTTTACACTTTTATCAATTGAGTGTGGTTATCAGCAATTTGTTAGTTCTTAGTCGAAAATCATATATGTCAACATTTTAAAATTTTGCTGTAAACTATACTAACTATAAATTTATCTTCTCTTGTTTGAACTATAGGGTTTTTTTAGGGTTAGGATTATTAAACTTGCGGGATTTATGACTTTTATTTGAAAAAAAAATTATATTTAACTATGTATTAAAAAAAATTTATAAGCGTTTTTATAAAAGTTTAACATAAAAGTTATAAAATTTACAATTTTTTTCACAAAAAAATTGTAAGTTTGTATAGATTTTCTGTGTAATATATATATATATATATATATATATATAGATTGCAATTCAACCATTCAAAATTGTATAAAAAATTTTAAAATTTCTTTTTCCTGTACAAAACTTATAATAAAGAAATTATGGAATGTATAACAAGTTATCACCAAACTTATAAGAATGCGTATAAATACAAATTTTCTTAGACACATACCAAAGCACAACTCTTAAAAAATTATGCTATAACTTTCAAGGAAGAAATGAATAATGTCAACGCCCCCATCTCAAAAAAGTGCGATAAAAGATTTTTCGTTGAGGTAAAATAAAATTCATAATGACGGGGCTTCATTAATTGATAATTGAGATATTTGGTATTTACGTTAACGTAGATATAAAATTGAGAATTAAATTTTAAGGACAAATATAATGTTTTCTCTCTAATGGAGCACCTTATTAGATTGTTTTATCTTTTTGTGCTTAACATGTTATAAATATTAAGTATTCAAATTAATTATTCAATGCTGAAAATTTAGTGTGTTTGTTTGTGAATTTTTTTATAGCATAAGTTGTTATATGTAAATTTTCTGCAAAATTGCAATTTATGAAAAATTCTAAAAAGTATACAACATTTTCATAAAAATTTTAAGTTTTCATAAAAAGGAAAATATACACTTTATATCTTTAAAGTTTTATTGGTTGACAACTTACCTTTTAAACCTTAAAAACTTACAAATTACACCTTTAAATTTTAACAAGTTATAAATTATCATTTTAAATTTAAAAAAAAACTAGAAAAATGTTAATTGACTATTATGGTTTTAACAATAAATTAGTAAATATTTCAAAAATTAAATTATAAAACTCATATTTTAATAATAAACATTATCAAAGAAACACACTTACATGTTGATTATTAGTTTAAAAATCAATGTTTATCATAGTGACATTGTATGTTAGAACATTCTATATTGATTTTCTAATCGATGTGTAAAAAATTTATAATATCGGTTTGTTTTATGAACCAATGTCTTTTCTTTTAAAATTTAAAATTGCAATGTCAGTTTTTGTATTGAACTGACATGTAAAACCATAAAGATGTTGATTATATATGAAAAACTGATGTCTTTTACCTATCTTTTTTTTTAAAAAAAAATAATGTGTAATATTTTTTAGCTTTCCCCTAATTATAGGAACTTGCTGCTACCTATATCATTTATGGAAATCTATTTCTACATCATAATTTATATGACAAACAAAATTCTCAATATCCATATCTCCCAGTTCCACCAAATAATCATCCAATCGAAATCTCTAATCACTTAACACAATCTTAATTTCAATAATTTCATACATTTTATTAAATTAACAAAAAATTCAAGATATTAAAGTTACAAAACTAATATGTTGAAATTAAAATATGTCAAAACAACAATTTGCTACATCTTTGCCTACATGATTCTTGATTGACATTTTTATTAATAATGAATGATGGGGCTAATATATTTCCTTTACTTCCATATTCTCTCTTTCAAATAAGGTATTGTCAAATAAAATATAATAGTGATATAAACAAATGACATAACCTTGTTGATCATGTCTTCATGATTGGTCTATTAGAGAAACTTGGTGCCACACATGACATTGCAGTATCTAAGGCTTTTCTTGTAGAATTTGTCTCAAATTGTCATTGCGGTCTTGAATCCACAATATTACCAATATCCCTGAAGGCAGCATAGAATTAATGCATTTTATAATGTGATTTTTCTCTTCAATTTTGGCCATTGCAAGCTAACCTATAATTATGTCAAGCAAAACAATTCCAAAGCTGAAGAAAATAAGAAGTCAAGCATGTTAAACCCAAAGTTACAATCTTTTCAATTTAAGTGAAATTTTAAAAAATATCAATAGCTAGTAAGTATCTAGTTGATACTAAATAAATATTAAAAAGAAAATTGATAGTACTTCTCATAGAAATTGCAGATACCTTGAGCAAAAGGGAAAAGTACTCTAACGGCTACCTGGTTATTGCCTAAATAACCATAGTAGTCATAATGATGACAAATTCATTCAACCGAAGTAAGTAGGAGAAATTATACCCATTGATCTTGAATTTTGTCAATTTCTACTTGAATGTAAAGACTTTGATCTCTTTCAAAGTATTACAAGTGTATGTAAAATTAACATGTTAAAATCAAAACATAGATGTATAGGTGTTTACTAAACTAAAAATATTTATTACCTTATGTAGATCTTGGCCTTGCTTCATTTAAGTGATTATTTCACTCATATACTCCATAACAAATTATCTACAGTCCACATTTCCTCTTTGACAATGATATTACAACAAATTAAATATGTACTCAAATAACCATTATTATTATAAAAGGTATTCAAAATGATAAAAAAAAAACTTACTTTTACGTTGATTCATTTTATGTTACTTCGTAGCCTAAAGTTGCCCATGTAATAATAAATCTTAAGAGATATTTAATCAAATTCATGCAAAAAATTAGTATATTAATAAATTATCCTATATATATATAAATCCCAAAACTAAATTTACTAATCAACTGACATGTCAACTACACTCTTGATATCCTTGTGCGGTGCATGTCCTATCGGATCAAGCCAATACACGAAATTTCTCTCCAGATAAATCATGCACAGCATCTATGACTCCTATAATATAAGTTAACAACAAAATTATTAAATAATTAAGAAATATAAAACAAATGCTTATCCATTGTAACAATTAGATACATGCCCCTCAATAAATGGTGCCAAAAACATAATTTTTTCCTTCTTTCATCACTTTCCCTATATATCATGTTCTCTTATCTTTGTTGGAGCCTACCATCTGAATTAAGTGTGGACATAGGAATTTATAGGCATCTAGTTCTTAGGTACCATAAATACGATGCAAATACCTATCATGTGTTAATATATGAGTTATCTCCTCCATAGCTATGAGCTAAATACCTATTTAGATTTAACTTTAAAATATATAATATATATTGAAATAAAAAAAAAAGATTTGAAAATTAAAGATAAACTCACTTAACAAAACGTTGGATGCATTATACATCTATCTTTTCCATGGCCAAAATCTGAATGATTTCCTCTTTGGTCAAGAAAAAATCATATTTAAGACCCACGATCTTTTCATCTATTTGAATTTGGATAGAATCTTCATTGCTCATCATCTTAGTCACAACATATAACCTTCTACAAGGTAGAGTTAATATGCTTGGATCCACAGTAGGTATATGCATTTGTTGGGATTGCACTGGCTAAGTTGGTTGAGTCATTGATTCTTTTGTCTTAACACTCTCAACCTCTTTAATCTCTTTCCCCTTCTGCTTACTCTTTGCTTGATGAGATACCTAATTCACATGTATAAAATTATGAAATTCAAATAATAAATATAATAAAATGGTATATTTTAAAAAAATTATTTATTACCTAGAAAACGATACCTCTGTAACTAAAATGATCAGACTCTTAGGCCATGCAATGTAAATCCTAAGCACTTGGCCTACTATGAGAACTTCATCCGTTGGCATTAGTAATTCTGCATTATGATCCACAAGGGTGTCAATGATATACTTCACTTAATCTCTTGATAGTTCTTGGTAATGGAGCATATGACTATTGAAAATCCTTTCAATCACCACTACACAGTTCTCAGGCGTTAGTGCTAGATAGCATGTGGCTCCTTCCTATGTAGACAAGAAAACCAAATTAAAAAAGCTATAATGCAATTGTTTATACAAAATATTAGAAACTACTTAGATAATAAAAGAACTCTAAACTTTTAGTGATAATCATATGCCTTTGATAGATTTACAAATAGGTTAAGGTCTGTAGCGCAATTAGCTTCTACATTGTTAGGCAGGGCATGTCTACCTCATTGTTTACCCATATATGGACGAGTGGTTAAATGCTCATATTTTGAAGGAAGGTCATCATCTTCCATTTAAAGTACTCTTCTATCTCAGCTCGGGTTTCCTCTTTCACTTTCTATGCCACTTGAGCAGTAAGTTATGTAGTAATATCCTACAGCTTCTCCATAGATACTACTCCACCTTACAACATTCTGATAACCCAAAATAAGCCTTAATACCTAACCATCCAACTCTCTTAGCATGATTAGGATGCTCTTCAGTTCCCAACACAGCTACTAATATGTTCTACCTTCCAGATGGAGTAAACTCTCCTTAGGAGGCTTGCTGTGTGAGAGAATCTTGTGGCATACAAATAATAATAATATTTAATGCTTAGTGCTCGCAATGTGTTATTAACTGCAACATCTCCTTTAAGCACTTAACATTTATTAATTACTTACAATTTTCTCTATAACTATCATACTCTCTTGATTTGTATATTTACCTTTTGTGTTGACTCTAACTATCTTCCATAGTTCAGCCCGAGATATAGAAGAAGATAATGAATCGAACAAAAAAGCTTCTACAAGCTTTTCCTTTACCAAAACTTACTCTAACTTGACATATCTTACACGGGATAACTTATGTTTATACTTGTTTTTCAATTGTCTTTCCCTATTGACTGCACTTATATCCTATTGACAAAAAAAGGGTAGTTCATAAGATGGTCAAAATAGATCTTAATAATTGAAAAAATTAGTTAGTAAGATGGCCAAATCTACTTGAAAATCCTTAGACTAATGACTTGATACAAATTTATCTCATACTTTTTGATCAAGGAAGTTATATTTTTCAAGTGGGTTTACATTGCCCTTCCTCTTCATGGTGATGTAATCCCTTGTCAACCTTGTCTTGAAGTCCTTCCATCGATCCCCCGTAAGCTTTATCACTTCTTTTCTCATTCTAACATCAACATTAAAGGAAATTTGTAAGATAATACACACATGGATGATACTTATATACAATTATTCTAAGAATATAGTTATACATATCTTAAACACAAATTGGAGATAACGAACATATACCAAGATATCCTATCAAATATTCTCCTTAATGCCTTTTGGTACTTGTTTCCAATCCTTAATATCAATTGGCACTTTGGTGCATGCCAACATATTGATGTAACTCCTATATTTAGATGCACAAGTCCCAATTGCTTGACCCCTTGTATTGAACTTAACTTTTATCTTCTCTCCTTTACTACACATTAGGATTATGTCTTTCATAAGTGTAACCCTCTCTTACTCTTGTCACTATGACCACTATGTTCTGGATTATCCATATGCCTATTTGAAATGATAAGAAAAAGATGTTAATCACACAATTTCATCTACACCATACACTATATCCTCTAATTGATCATCCAAGCCCACATCAATTTCATCATTTTGGTACCCTCCCTTGTCTTCATACTTACTAGACATACTAGATAATTTACTTTCACCATGTCATATTTATCATGTATACCCTTTATCAAAGCCAAGAATAAATAAATTATCTTTTGTTTCCTTAGTTTTCATTCTCTTAATACAACATCTCACACAAAGATACTTAATTAGCTCATTACTATTTGTAGCATGTTGATCAATAGTAAATCTAACAAATTCCTCAATTCCATTTACATATTCTTCACTTAATCGATCAATCGATATTCATCTTTGATCTATGACTACCCAATCTAAATCTTATAAAATACACAAGAACATGAACTCATCAACCTCTCAGAATTTAATCTTGTCTATTGAGATTCAAATAATGCTCAATTATGACACTAGGGTGTGTTTTAATTATGGCATGAGGCTTTCAATAGGACATATTCATAGTAGAGATGGATTGTATTTTTATTAAAACTATTAACTAATAAAGAATAAAATTTCTCTAAACTAATGGTTCAATAGTATAGAAATAGGTCATTAGGTGGACAGAAAAATGAAATCGAATAATAATATAAATTACCTGTAAACACAAATAGGGAGCAAGATTCGTTGGAGATGATATTGTTGTGAGATGAAGAAAAGGGTTAGTTGTTGCTTCTTTTCTTCACATTTGTAACTTCAAATCGTCAGAGATGGACTTTAGATGAAGAAGAGATTAAGTTTGGTTTCAAACCAACAAGAGAGGGAAAGTGAGAGTCAAGTCTACGGAAACTATTTTAAATTTTGCAGACTTTAAATGTCAGTTCTCTTTTAGGAACCGATATCTAATATTAAAATCTATGTCAATTTCTCATAAAAAAATCAATATTTTAATTTTTATCATATTTAAACATCACCAATCCTATATATTTGTTGAGATTCCTATTATCTAACATGTAATATTAGAATAATTTAATTTTTTATTTTTTATTTAATTATAATTTGAATTATTTTGTTTGATTTTGCTTAACAAAATAAATTCAATTTTGAATTATTTTGTCCATTTTTGGATATACATACATTTTCACAAATAAATTTGAGGCTCATTATTATCTAAAAAATATCCATTAAATAATATTTAAATGCTTAAATTATTTTGTCAATTAAATAATAATTTAAATACTTGAAAATTTTCTCTGAAATTTTTTAAGAATTCTAAAGTTTTAGTAAAAGGGAATTATTGATTGAATTAGAGAATATTTTGTTCATTAGAAGTAAAATTAGACCAAATGATTCAAAATGATAATTAAAATTAATTTAAAATTATGTTGGTATCTAAAATCCAACCAATGTTGAAAGATTAGACATCGATTTTTCATAACAATCGACACTGTAATTTTCTTTATTTAAACAAAAAAATTAATTCAAAATTACATTGATTTTTAAAATCAAGCAGATGTCTAAATATTAGATGTTGGTTTTTCAATAACAACTAACGTCTTAATTTTCATCATATTTATAAAAACACTACCACTTCCATATATAAGTTGGGGTTCCTATTACTTGTTGTGTATTTAGTGATACCATTTTTGTATTTTCTATTAGTGGAAGGAAGACATTTAATTCAAATTTTGTGCTTTATAGGTAATGAAACAGGTCTCTTAACAAAATATATGCATTACATTTACTACTTTAGAGTTAAAATTATTGGACAATCAACATTTTTATAGTTTCTTCAAACTTTAAAAGTTGTAAAATATATTTTTCCTTAAAAAAACTGTAAAAAAAAATGTGCATGGAAACATTACCCTTTTATTTAGAGTAATGTTGTACTTCCTCTTTGTATCAAATTAGTTTGAAGAAAATTACCATGTGATTAAAAAGAATAGAATTAAACAATTTTTAGTAATAGTATAAGAGTTTTAATTGTTGTTTAAACACTTGCCAATGCATGATTGACATATAATGTAAAACTACTTTACACTTTTAACGAAATAAAATTAAGAGAAAATTAACAAATTAGTCCCTGAATTTTGTGCTCGTTAGCAAAAACGTCCATCAAATTTATTAAGTGCCATTAGTAGTCCTTGTAATATAGTTTGTCACGAAAACGTAGTCTCTCCGTCTAGCCTCCTTTGCCTTCTCTAACAGAATGTGCTTAAGTAGAGCACATTAACTGCCAAGCTGGATGTTGAGCTTCCTAATATGATGGAGTGGTATTGTTTTGTTAGAGAAAGGAAGAATAAAAGACCTAATTCTAAACCTTGTTCCTTCAGTTTGTTCATTTTCATTGTTTTGTAGAAGTGTTGATGGACTATTAAGCCGATTCTTAAGGATGTTTTTCTTTAGCAATGTGCTTGCACTTATGATTATGGTGGACCTCAACCAAAAAGTATCCAACAATCTTATCACCAATGTATTATCTATGAGCTACCATAGATGATGTGCACAGCATAAACAAGCTCAAAATACGATGAAGATTTGTAGTTGTGGTGCAAGCACTCTACTGTTCACATCAAGATCTGAGTTAAACCCAAGAAAAAGATTTTATAGATGCCCCATATTAGAAGAACAAACATATGAATTGTGGGTTATTTGAGTAGGCAGATGAATATGACCCATATGATATGAATAAGATGATGCATAAACAAGCTCAAAATACGATGAAGATTTGTAGTTATGGTATAAGTACTTTATTGTTGACATCAAGATCTAAGTCGAACCCAAGAAAAAGATTTTATAGATGCCCTATATTATAAGAACAAACATATGAATTGTGGGCTATTCGAGTAGGCAGATGAATATGACCCATATGAAATGAATAAGATGATGCTTAAGCTAATAAAGAAAGTGAAGATTTTGAAGCTTGTATGTGCATTTATAGGGATTTTGGTAGTTGACTTATTCTTGGTTTGCATTTTTTAAAAGGTTTATATGTTGTAATTATTTAGGACTGAAATGTGGATAGGTTCTGGACAATGTAATGATGCAACTTCTATGTGGAATTTGATTGTAATTAGTTGAATTAGGTTGTATTGTCCTCTTTTTTCTTTATGAAAATGGGTATTTAATAATAATGGCTAGTTTGTGCAGTGGTTAAACTTTTTCTCTTAACACTTTGACTAATTACAATACGCAATTGAAAATTAAAATGGTTATTAATTAACAAATGAAATGACTAATTAATAATGTAACTGTTAAATAATTAAAATGCCAAATAATTAAAGGAAAAATTAAATCCAATTGCGCTTGTTAATTCTTAGTTGTAAAATCATCCTTTAGTCACCTTCCTAAACAATCAAAATTGGCCATGCTAAAGTCCTCCTAAATTTCACTTGTAAAATTTGTTAGTTGAATATAGGTGCCCTAGAGTCAATTTGATTAGGCTCTATTGCATCTATGACTAAGTGATATGTGGATTTGGATAATAAAGGTTGAACATTCATTTTATATTGCATATTGTGATAATATTTATGATTTATGCATAATTAAGATGAAGCCTGTGGTGAGAAGTTAATTTATTCAATCAATCCTATAAGGGGTTATGGGATTGTGAAGGTGATTGTCAATGATATAAACTTCTGCACC